>JAAIIK010000034.1:4559825-4573600 GCA_014706435.1 Silurus glanis | reverse complement strand
ACACACACACACACACACACACACACACACACACACACACACACACATACGCACTTACTTTTTAAGCATTTCTCTTATGAAAAACAAACGTGCAATAAAATGTATAAAATCATATAAAACAGTAAAGGGAGATATATTGTAGCTTACAGGTGTAAAATAGGCTCAGATTTTCCATCCCCATGCAGATCACCAAGTCTGTTGTTGCTCCGCCCCCAAGAATATTTTCCTCATCGCTGCGTTGTGCAAATCTCCAATAAAACAACTTTTTTGACTGTCCATTTTTTTTCTTTGTTTTCTTTTTTTTGTAAAGAAAGATAGCACGAGCTGGAAACAGCTGTTTGTGCAGAACTGAGAGCTTCCTGGCTTGTGTGCACGTGCTCCTCTGTTTGACCACTAAGAGTTTGTAAAGAGAAATAAAACTAAGACTCACACACATGTGGAATAAAATATCGTTAGAATCCTGCACTCATTGGCTACATTTTCCATCAATCATTTTGTTTCCATAATGCTACTGGCTGGAAATAAAAGGTTTGAAATGAGAGGTGGTGCAGAATAAAAAGTCACGACTCCTGCCTACAGAGTGAATACTGAAGCAGGATATTCCGCCTGCTGTTTTTTTTTTTTTTTTTTTAGGGTGTGGTCTCATTTGTTTTGTAACACTATATTACCAGCCATGTTTGTTTTTTTACCAGCAAGATGGCGTTTTTTTTTTTTGCGAAAGTTATTCTGACACATATACAAACAATACACCAATCGAAGTGCTGTGACGTAAACAAAAGAATAACCATCTAAATTACAACAGTGTTTGTTTGGTTGGGGCAAAAATGCTTTGTGGCACGTTGTTCAGTGGAGCCTCATCTTTACTAATAAACATGGATAAGCAGCAGTGGATGTGTTTGTGACTCGTTATTACAATACTGTATTTACTATTGTTATTACTATAGTAAGTACTGCATTTTTTAATGCATGTTGTTTGTGTTTACCGCTTACACACATTCAGCACATACATTCATTCATTAATTTTCTCCCGCTTATCCGTAAATCGGGTCGTGGGGGCAGCAGTCTAAGCGGGCCCCCGCCATCGACTGCTGCCCAATCCTCACAGCACCGTCCCTTACGGTCCCTCCTGCAGGTGGTGAGCCCACGGGAAGGCGGCCCCACGTCACTCCGACGTCACGGACCTTGATATTTCCCTCGTAAGGGACCCCCGGAGCATAGAGGGTTAAGGGCCTTGCTCAAGGGCCCAAGAGTGGCAGCTTGGCGATACCGGGGCTTGAACCCCCGACCTTCCGATCGGCAACCCAGCGCCTTAACCGCTGGAGCCACCACTCCCCCTATACATTCATTATACGTTTTCTATTGACAATGATCTAAAATCGACCGTTAAAATGATGTATAGTTAGTCATGTTTACTCTTGTCCCTTATTAGTTAATCTATTGTTAAACATTAACACCTGAGAACACTGGGATATCGTTCGCACTGGCGCGGCGCTGAAGGCTAAGAGGTTAAACATGGCGGAATGTTTTCAGAGACCTGACCGCTATCTTTTGAAGGAAATGTTGCTGAAAACTGCCAAATTTTCAAGGAGAAGTATGATGTTTTCATTGCAGCTGTGCACCACAATAAGCCTGACGAGACAAGGGCCTGTATCCTTCTCAATCTCACAGGACCGGAGGCCATAGAACGGGAGCATTAATTCGTTTATGCAGCGGAGGCGCGTGCACCAGGTTAGAATGGCACAATCCGAACTCCCACTGAATCCAGAGAAGATCCTGAATGCCTGAAAAGGAAGTTTCATGAAATTTGCCACCCACAACGAAACAAAACCATGGAGAGACAGGTTTTACTCTAGAAACCAGTAACAAGGTGAGAATGCTGAATCATTCATCAGTGATCTCAGGAGTAAAGCAAAAGCTTGTCATTTCAGAGAGTTGACAGTTGAGCTAATCTGTGACAGTAGGTAGCATTAACATAAAATCTTAAGGAAAGCACTTTTAAGAGACAGTAACCTCACTCTAACCAGAGCCACCTCACTATGTTGCATACATAAAATGGCCGAGGAAAATAATAAAGCTCTGGCCGTGCGGCAGACAGCCACTATAGTGGCTGCATTAAAACCAGTTTCCAACGGGAGGCGTCGTTTTACAAGACTAAAGCTCAGAAAAAAACAGCATGATACACCCACTATAACTGATTGCAAAAACTGTGGAAATAATGTGGCAAAGAAAGAAAAATGACAGGCTTTTGGACAGCTTTGAGAACTGTAAGAAAATTAATAATTTCAAGAAATGGGGTTGGGTCGTCTAGTTGGGTGTGGTGGGTCGTCTCTTATCCCAGAGATACCTCATGTCTGTGCTACCTTCCGGTTCTCCCTTTTAGTTATGCTGCAATAGCGAGTCTTGTCGGTGTCCCCAATTACACAGAGGCTTTAACATTAATACAACAATTAGGACACATAATAATCCATATCCTTCTCTTCCTGTTAACCTTCTTCTCTCTTTCTCTCTCTATCTCTCTCTTTCTTTCTCTCTCTATCTCTCTCTTTCTTTCTCTCTCGGTCGAGTTAAACATGCTCCTAAGGTTTCATTGATCATTGTTCCTGCCCCTCTTCCCTCTGCGGATCTTCCCACTTCATCCAGGCCTGCCTCTGTATAGTGTTCTCTTCGATTGGAGGCCAATCTGGAGTAAGAACTGGAGCTTTGAGGATGGATTTGGACTGTAGGTAATGTCAACAGTCTGCTATAATGACTCAGGACTACAGTTTGCTTTTAATCACCATCACTGTACCCCGCAACATCTGCAATAAATAGACATTCGGTGCAACCCAGATGAGGATGTGAATTGAATTTAATAATGGGCATGTTGGTGAAAGAAACAGAGGTGATGAGAAGGTGATGGTAGGTTTGGCCTTAAGGAGAGGAATGTGGAAGGGCAGATGGTGGTAAATTTTGAGAAAGCGTACAACAGGGTGGAGAGAGGAGTTGTGGTATTGTATGAGGAAGTCAAGTGTGTCAGAGAAGTATGTGAGGGTGGTGCAGGACATGTATGAGGACAGTGTGACAGCAGTAAAGTGTGCAGTAGGAAAGACAGACTGGTTCAAGGTCTACATCAAGGATCGGCTCTAAACCCTTTTCTGTTTGCAGTGGTGATGGACAGATTGACGAACGAGGTCAGACAGGAGTCTTTGTGGACTATGATGTTTGCAGATATTGTGATTTGTGGTGAGAGTAGTGAGCAGATTGAGAAGAGCCTGGAGAGGTGGAGGTACATGCTGGAGAGAAAGGGAATGAAAGTCAGTAGGAGTAAGACAGAGTACGTGTGTGAATGAGAGGGAGGGCAGTGGAGTGGTGCGGTTGCAGGAGGAAGAGTGCTGAAGGTGGAGAAATTTGGGTACCTGGGGTCAACAGTGCAAAGTAATGGTGAGTGTGAAAGGTGAAGAAAATAGTGCAGGGCAGGGTGGAGTGGGTGGAGAAGAGTGGCAGGAGTGATTTGTGATAGGAGGGTAAGAGTGAAAGGAATGTTTATAGGACTGGTGAGACCTGCTATATTGTATGGTTTAGAGAGAGTGGCATTAAGTAAAAGACAGGAGGTGGAGCTGGAGGTAGCAGATCTGAAGATGTTGAGATTTTCGATGGGAGTGACGAGGATGGACAGGATTAGAAACGAGTTTATTAGAGGGACCGCGCATGTTGGATGTTTTAGAGACCTCCACAACTCCGGGCGGAGGTAGACTATGGTGCCCCCGACATGTAAGAGTAGATCCCTCCTGGAAGGAATCTCTCAGGGAGGGTACTCGAGGAGAGCTACCAGGTCCGTGAACTATGGTTTGCTTAACCACCTTGGAGCCACCAGAAGGAGACGTCCCGGCGAACTCTCTCCAGAACTCTCGGAAGCAGCACGAAAAAGATAAAGCAATTGTTTCCTTTCATGGAATGTTATTGTTTTTATGCTGAATGCTGAAATTGTATGCAGAGCACTGAATACTTATCAAACCTGTACCTGTTGGTGAAAAGAGTTTCCTCTCAAAGGTCAGAAATTCAATTAACAGTTAAAGGTTATTGTCTGAACTCAACAGTTTTTGAGTCTCCCTTATAGTCTTGACTGCATTTTACTGAAGTCAGTAATTCTTCAAACAAGAAGTAAAATAGTTTGGCATCAAATCTGACACATATCACAAAATAATATTGCAAATATCGAACAAAGTGACATTTATAATGTTTTTTTATTGTGAACAAAATATAGACAATGCTGCATCTACATACTTACATACAGACTTAGTAGAAAAAAATTATCATACACTTATGGATACACTTTAAATTTGTAGCACTTTAGTACTTTTAAACTGTATTAGCAATATAACCATCTGTAGCATAATAATAATAAAGATTTCTTACACAATTTATAAGCCACAATAACGAGGGTGGAAACATATAAATATTCAATATATATAAATTCAATAAAGTGAAACAAAGTATCCTGGAACCAAATGCCGGATTTTTTTATGTGAAGGAGAAAGTTTCTTTGATGGCCAATTTCTACTCATGAGAGTTTCTAAGAATTCCTTTTCTAAAACATTTTTTCCATGCAACAGCCCAAAGCATTATTTGTTAGTAAAACCTTTTTCAAATCCACACTGTGTGAAAATAAATTCCACTTCATCTTATTACTTCCTTTCAGATGGGAGAGAAATTTGATAGAAGGGGTGGAAAGATGTCAGGAGATAAAATATTCAGACTCTTGACCACTTCTTTTACATGTTTGATTTCCAAATGTTACAACCATTGCCTGCTGTAAGCTACACCTGCACACCAAGTTGGACGAGGAGCAAAGCATGCTACAAATATTCTGCAGTTTTTTTTTTTAGATCCTCTATATAGAATACAGGTATCTGACTGCAAATCAATACAGTTTAAAGTAATCTATGCAGCCAATTTCAATAGAAAATAATGCTACACATTGGAATTTGAATCAAGGCTGTAAAAAGACAATATGAAAAAAATTAAGCAAAATGTTAAACGCTAGCATTCAGTTGCAAAGTGCTGTTCATAAGATCAGAACAGGGAAAAAAAAAAACTGATTCTGAAAGCCATGTAAATAAACCTTAACAATAATAATAATGTAAGGATGGTCAGATTTCTTCATGATCCCAGACCCCCCGAGAACTGCAATGCAACTTCATGAGGCCAGACCAAGAGAACTTCCATGCAACAAAACAATAAACCTTCTAATCTGAGGAGAGAATCTCTTATAGAGAAGCTACTATATTTACATCATGTAATAATGATACCTTCACATGTTTGGTATCATTTTAAAGGTCTCAGTGTGATTGGAAAATGTTCTCAGTCCAAAATCAGTAGAACAGACCAAAAAAAAAATCTCAGGTTTGGGAAATTCTGTCCTGCAGAGAAGATCCTTACCAGGGGTTGTTTTTACTCTAGGTGACATTTGGGTTTTTAGGTCACCTCCTGTCTCAAAAAAGGGTTTGTAAAGCTTTTATCGCTTTGAATTTACGAGTGTTTATGATGGTTTGGGTGTTTAAGGAAATTTGGCAAAACACTCAGGGAAGCATTCGGTAGTCAGAACTTCCCACACAGTCTCTTTGTGTCTCTATTCCCAGGAACAGTGACTCTTTAACAATTCTTTTCTAAACTGCATTGTTAAAGTAATTTGTTTTATGATGATCACGTTTTGTAACTTACTTCTATTATTAGTTTTAAATTTAACATTTGTTTACTGATTATTGCATGGCAAATAAATGTAAAATTCTTGTTTAACACTGAAATTTCCTGAAAACATTTATATCTAGTTGATTATGTAGCCTGGTGTTACCGCAAATCTGTGACCAGGATAGTACAAACTGAAGGCTCATGAAACGATATGGAGCATAGAGGACAGCGTCTGGGACCTTCTGATTTCTGACCATCACTGACTTAGCAAGTTATAACTAAGTGGCTAAATACAGCATTTAGCCGTGAGCATGCGTAGTGGCTCTCACTGACTTAGCAAGTTACCGTTATATCCTCTGACTAAGATTTGGACTCGCCAATTTGCCTCCGTGAGCAGGTATCATTAGCCAAGCACAAGACTCTAAGAGACTCCGGGTCCATAATGAATGATTATTAGAAAAGATGTAATGTTTAGAATAATCTATTAAAATTAAAGAAGAAATATAACCAATAAGGTGATCAGCTTGAATTAGAGATATTCAAGTTAAATGTTTATTATAGATTGGAGTCAGATTATAGGTTTCAAATTGGATTCATGCAACAAATTGATGTCCATTTTAGTAATCTTTTACAGCAGCGCAAGAAAGACTAACACGCAGCATACCTTCACCCACACCAGTGGATTCATTGGCCATTGGGCGGGTACCCTACAATAACTTTACAATGGATAATTGTCTAATTGTTGTTGGCCTGTTAATATTGGACACTACACTACACAGTTGGTATAAATGTTTGCTTCCTCATAGTTATTGCTTGTCACGTCTTTCTTTGCACGCATTAACATTAATATAATCATTATCCAAGTCTTTTGAATCCACCATCCGATAGAAAATGGTTTCTGTGTTTTCATAATCACTGTCTGCTTCGTCATTGTCATTGCTCACGGCACTTCTTCGATCATCAGCATAAAAATTAATGTTATCATCAAGGTCTTCTGAATGCTCCTTCTGCCGTAAAATGATTTCTGCGTTTTCATAATCAGTTCCATTGCCATCTGGCTCAATCTGTTCTTGGGGATTCTCAAATGTTTTTTTGGCACCTACAAATTGATCAAGACAAAATGCAGAGGTTAACAGGTGATTTTTCTATATTAAGATATATTTTCAAATAAAATCAAGCAAGTGATGTGCAATGTGTAAATGTTTTTATTCATTATTGAAGATTCAAATTTATATTCATTTGTATCCACTTGTTTAAATTCTGCAACACAAGTTTATTCTTGTGTTCCTGTTTAGTCCTTACTTTTATTGAAGCATCAATAATCAGCTGTTTCCTCATTTTTTGTCTCTCTTAACAAGACAAAAAACAATCACAGCTTGTCATATAACTCGGAAACAGAAAAGCTTTTCTCTGCAAACTCATCTGACATGAAGCGATAAAGATATAGTTTCCAGCTAAAACTGTTGACTCCTCCCAGAAGTAATCAAGAAAACTAAGGAAACATGACCTCACAGAGACTTTCACCTTGTCACCAATAAACATATTTAAAACATTAATTTATGTGGAGCAGCTGCACTACTGTCAGAACTGCTGTTTAAGAAAATGGATCATATTTAAGAATGCAGTAGTGCTGATTATAAAACAAAATGATATTAATGAAACTTTATAACTCACGCCGATTCTTGTTTTTATTTAACTGAACCTTTCTTCTTTTTTGCTTCTTAATAAAGCAAATGATGACGGGAATTAAGACGAGAAGCAATCCTGCTGTCACTCCTGCTGTCACTCCGATGCCGATGTAGAGAGCCGAAGATGCTGAAAGAGAAATTATCATCATCATCATCATCATAATCCTTATTTAAAAAAAAAAAAATTGCAAAATAGAAGATGGCAGAACTAGTTTATTCTTATCTACCTTTCACAGTGATGACCAGAAGCTCAGTGGAAGTGGAGGTGAAGGTACGTGAAGACACGTTCACTTTATAAGTACAGCTGTAGTTTCCCTGATCGACAAAATCTGCCTCAGGAAACCTGAAGATGGCTTCAACAGTGGAAGAGTGTTTAACAGCTAATTGAGATTTGAATTTTGATTGAGACTTCAAATGGAAGGACCCTCCTGTATACTGAGATTTAATGGAGCAGATAATGGAGAAGCTGTACCCCCTTGTCACCTCTGGTCCATTAGATCCCCAGTGGAAGGAACCGTTCACAGCACTAAAGGAAATATTGGGCTGCTCCAGGTTCACTACAAAACAACAAACAGGGTCAAATGTTGTCTGT
This sequence comes from Silurus glanis, assembly GCA_014706435.1. NCBI lineage: Eukaryota > Metazoa > Chordata > Actinopteri > Siluriformes > Siluridae > Silurus > Silurus glanis. The sequence goes on along the minus strand of JAAIIK010000034.1, from coordinate 4,565,653 downwards.
TACCTGCAAAAAACACTCAACGTCCACTTGTGGAAAAAGAGGTGAAAAGTTACTCAGGTCTGTTCAAGGTACACACTCCATCAGCAGTAAAAAGGAAAAGATTGGATGTATGAATTTTGCAGTTGCGTGACAAGCTGTTTATATTGTTGTTTATATTAAATTAAATAGAAATAAATTGGACACAATGATGTGGAAGTGGGGGGGGGGGGGGGGGTAAAGTGTTAGCTGTGGACACAGAGAAGAGTGGCTGAGCTGGTGGCCCATACAGAACACTGTCAAGTCAAGAAGATTTTATTGTCATTTCAACTATATATAGTTGACACAATACACTATGAAATTAGACAACGTTTCTCCAGAACCCTGTTGTCAAAGGTTTAGAGATTCCCCATTTGTTCTGTTAGTGGCAGTGCATTGCAAAGTATCTTGTCTAGTTTATAACATACAGCATAATCTGATCTTGACTCTTATCAGTTTCCTGCAGTGGTTGTTTTTTTGTATACATAAATAATATTTTGCCAATTAAATGGATGTTGCAGGTAAGCACTAAATCTTCATGCCCAATCTGGACTTCCAATCTAGAGTTTCGCACAGTGGATGTTTTTACCATCACCAGCCCCATTGTATTTTCCAACCGAGTGGTTTTGTTTATGCAATGTTGTTTATTTTTTGTTTGCTGGAGTCAAAGCCTAATGAAAGTAAATGGTTCACATTCATGCTTTTAAAGTTCTCTGGTGCAGCTTGTCAGTGGGTGGAGCTGCTGATATCCCAAGTTCTCAGAAAGGTTTAGCCTGTCTGATGAGCCTGCTACCCCATTCCAGTTGTTTTGTGAGGGAAGGACAGCCAGCCTCCACTTCGAGCTATAGTCCGAGGCTGACAGGGCGCTTACCAAGCCTCACTTTAGGTTTCATTCTAGATCAAGGCAGATGGTGCAGCCTCTCAAGTTCCATTCCAGCCCGAGGTTGATGGGGCAGCCTCCAACGTTATGCTCCACACCAAGTTCCAGCCCAAAGTTGGCAGGACAGCCTACCACACCATGCTTCTTGACAGCTTTATGCCTAAGGTTGAGGGGTCGGCCTCCCAGGCCACATTGCATGGCAGCTCCAATTCCAATCCAAGGGCCCATAAGGTGGCCCATCCAGCCAAGTCCATAGCAGGGCCCATGAGGGCAGCCATGCCTGCTCATGAGGTGGCCGCCACCCTTGACCCAGGGAGTGATGCCAAGGCTTCTGCCCATGACCTGACTATGCAAGGATCAATGTTGAGGCCTCCGCCCATGACTTAACCACAACAGAGGGCTATGCAGAAGCCTCCAACCACAACCTGGCCATGCCAGGGAACAATAGCCTGGCCTCCCTCAAGTCAAGTCAAGTCAAGTTTATTTGTATAGCACTTTTCACAACAGACATTGTCTCAAAGCAGCTTTACAGAAATCAACAGTCAAGGTGAATGGTGTGCATTTATCCCTGATGAAGGGCTCCACAATATACTAATGCAAGAGGCTGGCAGTGTGGTCTTCTTTGAACAACTTGTTCCCAAAGAGCCTTTTCCAACACCCTGATAAAAACAATGCTTGCTTCCAGAACAGGATCTAGAATAGACATGTGGCCCACATCCACTGGACCACAAGGGACGCTGCCAGCCTGTCAACCTGATTTAAGTAAATAAGAGTCTGGGGCTCAGTTCCCTTTCAGGAACGTCAACGTCAACAACTGTTTGGGAACACTTCCGCGTTGTCCATGCTCTGAATCCACATGTCGCTCCGCTCCTCATGGTTCTGGCACCACTTTTGGCACGCTAGTTCCTGGGGCTCGCAAATGAACCTCGCAGATGGCTTTGAGATGGGCTGTGTTTATGCTCTGAATCACGTGTGTGCAATGGAAAGTGTGGTGTCACACGACCAGGAAGCTATAAAAAGTGCATGGCATACAAGCTTCTGTTTGTTCATGAAGCTAAGCCTTTGTGTGGCTTGTCTGGGAGTGGAGCATGCGAATTCGATTCTCAAGGGAGCCGACTGTACACATTTTGCTCACATGTCCAATAGGACGCTCCACTCCTCGCGGTTCTGGCCCCATGCATTGCGGTTCTGGCCCAGCTCTCGCTGAGGTGGAGCAGCACGCTAGTTCCTGGGGCTTGCTAATGGACATCGCAGATGGCTTTTTATCTGTATTCTGACCACCTCTCTCGTCCCAACGCAGCGTTGTACTCCAACATGATGGGACTGAAAAAACGTGGCTATGGGTCGATGCCCCGGGTTGAAGAGAAGTTGGCTAGCTATTTCTCCCCATCATCCATTAAGACCCCAACATTGCCCAATAAGCCCCTACATAACAATTGTGGTCTGAGATCCAAGCTCAAAAAAGGGGGTGTGGCAGATCCTGAAGCTGGCTGGTTATTATCAGATGTTTGTACCTACATTTTTTAGACAGCACTAGCTGGTGTTGGGTAGGATTTGTTCCAGTGTATAGAGTAGTGCAAGCAGTGGTGGGCTGTCAGGACCAGCAAGGCCTTCTCTGCTGGCCTAAACACTATCAGAAGCACTGACCTACATTTACAACCTAAATACTAATATTTGTTTAATGAAATTGTATTAATTTATTCTCAACAGTTTATTCTTCATTTTGTAGTGTTTCTTTCGGCTCCACTGCTTCCAGTACGTGTATGTGGATGTTAGATTTTTTTGTCCAAACAGATTTCAGCCTCTATGTGCTGCCATGTCAATCTAATCTGCACATTTCCTTCAGAATCAGTAGTGCTGGCCAATGTACCTAAGACTATATTAGCAATGGGTCCGTTTCTTTGACCAATCAGATTTCAAATTCGCCTCACAGGATTGTATACAGAATAGCGTCAGCATTTTTTTTGTCCTCTAATTGGTTGTTCAGAGGGTAACTGTTACAGTCAAGTTCGACTAGCAAAACACGTCTGTAGCTCTCTGAGTTAGACTTTTTTATACCCACAATGATGTTTGATTGATTTGGTCTCGGACATTCTTAAAAATCCATTTTCAAGAGAAGCTAGACATTGGCCAATCCAGAAGCTAGCTAGCTTGTCTCAGCCTGGGAAATGGTTTGTTTGCCACTTCCCGACCAGTGCCTACAAGCGATACCACTGGCTTACAGCCTCTGAGGAGCATTGCAAATTTAGCTTTAGTAAAAATGGTATTCACCCTCCATATGCGAATCACAGTACATCAATTTACATCACCCAGAAGATCACAGTAAAAAAGACCAAGTAGAGCACCATAATTTTTTTTTTTGCCTTCAATTCTATCTGATGTTAAGCTCTTTTTACCTTCAGCTTTGATCAGGTTTTTTGGAGGGGCTGAAATGATGGTCTAAATAAATGCTATTTCAGAGCTAAGGTCATGTTCTGTCTGTACCCCAAGGTCTCCTTCGCATCCGTTACATGCTGGGGTTCTACACAAGAAGAGTATTGAATTTTCTTCCTTGAAAATCAAAGAAAAATTGTTGTGGTATCAGAGAAAAAAATGGAAAAAACTCTATACATATATGCTGTTTTTGGATAAGTGGCTCAGGGTACTCTAACTCTGCTTCATCCCATTGTACCATCATTGATTAAAATGTATTTTTTTAATAGTAACAGCAAATTAATGAACGAGTTTGTGTATTAGTCTCTTAATAAAACCATTCAAGTAATGCTATATGATTCTTAAATAAACGTTTCTTAATGCAAGCAAGCAAACAAATCCGAATCGACAGACAAAATCCAAGCATAAAATAAGGTCAGACAATTGACAAACAACAATAGGGTTACAAGGGAAACAAAATGAGATCAAACAACTAAAAAATGTGAAACATGTAACAATGAACAGAAACAGCTCACTGACTCACCGTGAGCTGCACACATTATTTCAAAGGGACCAATGATGAGATTGGGGAAATCAAACAAACATGTAAAAAAAGAGTACATTTATGGCATTTAGCCTTCAGAGCAACTTTCAGAGCAACTTTCAACATTCAGAGAAACATTCATCCAACTGAGAGGCTATGGGATTAACGGCCTTACTCAGGAGTGGTAGCTTGGTGTGGTTGGAATTTGAATTCATGACCTTTGGAAAAAAGCCCAAAGCCCAAAGCCTTAACCACTAAGCTACCATAACAATGAAATAAAAAAAGTGCACTAGTAATTCAATCTGATTTGCTTATCACAAGCTGCTATGTCACTGTCGATGTGAGGGATTATAATCTCTGACACCTTGTAAATAATAGATTAGTGACAATTATTTGGACAGCAGATGAATGAATTGATCACATAATACTAAAAACTTTCTTTCGGCTTCTCCCGTTAGGGGTCGCCACAGCGGATTATCCACATGTTTGATTTGGCATATGTTTTTACGCTGGATGCCCTTCCTAACGCAACCCTCCCCATTTATCCGGGCTTGGGACCGGCACTAAGAGTGGCTAGGGTTGGTTCCCTGACCAGGGATTGAACCCGGGCCGCAGCGGTGAGAGCACCGCATCCTAACCACTAGACCACCAGGGGACGAATTGATTACATAATACTGATTAGTATAAATCCTGCCTGCACTTACCCACAGTAATGCTAATGGAGCTGCTCCTGGATGAAGTGGAGGATGTTTCCCTGTATGTGTAATCACAGGTGTACTCGCCCTGATGTGAAGCTTCTACAGTCAGAGTAAATGTTGCTGTAGACTCTGCAGTTTGATTCTTTATTGATGTCCCAGTTTTATATAAACTGAAGTCTACAGAGATGCATGTTGGGCTGGGTGTGGTACATCTGAACTGTAGCAATTCTCCAGGTGAGACCACAGAGTTTGGGGAGATCCGACTCAATGTAGGAGCCTGCATGTCTAATCATAAAGAAATATATTTAATTTACTTACTATATATACTTATAATGGGTATTAGAATAAAAATAATAATAACTTACTTGAGCACACGACTCCAGCATCTTCACTGTGTCCACAGTTCTCTACTCCAAATCCTTTGTGTGAGCACTGATCTATGTATCTCTCAGTTCCAGTACACTGAACATCATCCAGCCAGGTCGGTTCAGTTCCCTGACCAAAGCGAGCATTATGAGGAGCACTGACGGCTTTACCACGTCCAAGCTGCCTACACACCACCTCTGCATCCTTTAAGTCCCAGTCATCATCACACACGGTTCCCCAACTGCCATTGTAATAGATCTCCACTCGACCACAGCAGTTACTTGGACCATTCTTCAGACTGATCTGATTATGCCCTGATTTATTATATTAAAAAGGGGATTATTAATGACTGATTTATGTGTCTTTCAGTTTGTTAATGAGCCATAAAGAGTAATAATTTTCCAAAAAAAAAAACAAATCAGTTGTGGACACTTAATAGCATATTTGTTACTGAGTGCGCTTAAGAATATTGTATTTGTTCTGGCTAGTAAACAACCTGTTTGACTATCTGAAATCTATTCAAGGACTCTCCGCTCAGATGTGGTCGTGTCTTGTTCAGAATTGCCTTTTATTTTTCTGTGCTTGCTGAGTTGTGTGAACGCTTCAAATAGTTATTTTATAATAAAAGAAAATATATAAACATGAACTCATAGTTTAGTGTTGTTGTAGTGCAAGAAATAATCTGCAACAGAAGTGCTGTAATTCACACTTTTATTCTTAGTGTATTTTGAGGCCACTTTATCTGGTAACATTTTTATTTTTTTTATGGAAAATAATCAGTTGAAATATTCTAATAACTCAGCATGAGATTAATTCTATTTGATTTCAATTAGACTTTTAGACACCCCTGAGGCAGAAAGTAAATCAAATTAATTTAAATAAAAAAAAAATACACTTACCAGCCGACAGTGAC
>JAAIIK010000034.1:4511906-4515171 GCA_014706435.1 Silurus glanis | reverse complement strand
AGATAGATAGATAGATAGATAGATAGATAGATAGATAGATAGATAGATAGATAGATAGATAGATAGATAGATAGATATTTTTGTATATTATTTTTTTGACCCAACACATCTTTCTTTCTTTCTTCCTTTCTTTCACTCCTTCCTCACACTCCCCTCTCTGACTCATCTCTTTCACTCCTCTTTCTCACTTACTCTCACTATCACTCCTCTCTCTATCATTCCTCTCTTTCACACAGTTTGTATGCAGGTGTTTTCTTTCTTTCTTTCTTTCACTCCTTCCTCACACTCACCTCTCTGAATAATCTCTTTCACTCCTCTTTCTCACTTACTCTCTCTGTCACTCCTCTCACCCTCACATTTACACTCTACTGTCTGTCTGTCTGTCTCTCTGTCTCTCTGTCTCTCTCTCTCTCTCTCTCTCTCTCTCTCACTCCTTTCCAGAAAGAAAACAAGAAAGCAATCAAACACAAAGAAAGAAAGAAAGAAAGAAAGAAAGAGGAAGAGTGGGGACTAAGGGACTGAGAAAAGGGGAGAAAAAAAGGAGTGATGAGGGGAAAATAGAAACAGGTGACACCAGTTAACTGCTATGAGCAACAGGAAGCAATGCCCATATAAGGAATGTCTGCATGTTAATCAGTGCAGAGAGTAAACAGCAGGCGCGCGTGCACACACACACACACACACACACACACACACACAGCAGCTCAGTGATAATGTGTTTATTCTTTAATCGACACACAGCTATAATTAACCTCTGATTTCAGACCTTATTAAAGCCTTTACAGGAAGTGTGTCATGTTATAAATATCTGTGTGTGTGTGTGTGTGTGTGTGTGTGTGTGTGTGTGTGGGGGGGTGATTTCCCAGCTTAGCTAAATTCCTAAAGCATTCACTCAGTGGGTATATCCCACACACGCACACACACACACACCCACAGGAACTTTTTGTACCACTGTTTTGAAATGTAGTTGGTGTTATCCGATGTATTATGAGTGTGTGTGTGAGGAGTGTGTATGAGGAGTGTGTGTGTGTATAAGGAGTGTGTGTGTATGAGGAGTGTTTGATATCATTTGTATATATATATATATATATATTTACTTCATTTGTGAAATAAAATTTCATTAAAGGGATAAACAAAAAACTAATAAACAAATAAATAGAACAATTAACAAACCAACTTTACAAACAAACACAAATAAATAAATATGAAAAATGAAAACAAAACAACTAAATAAATGGTTCAATCAATCAATCAATAAGTCACAAATAAATACATACATAAATTATAACAACCAACCAACCAACCAACCAACCAAGTAACTAACAAATAAACTCAATTACTACCCAAAATAAACAAATAAACAAAGATTATATTAAGATAATATTACAAAATAAGTATTTAAGTTACTAACTGAATAAATAAAAAAAATAAAAATTTAATAATTCAATATATAAATGAACATTACCAAGAACTAACTAACCACCTAAACAATTAAACTAACTAACTAATTAATTAAACAAACAAGCAAACAAACAAACTAACAAATAGTAATATCAAAAAGACCAACTAACTAATTCATTAACCTGAACAAATCAATCAACAATAAATTAGAGCAAGTATAACAAATAACGTTAACAAAATAATAGAATAAATAACAAGAAAAGAAACAAATAAATAAATTATATACAACTAATTATAGAAAAACAAATAAATAAGCTAATTAAATAAATAAACTAATCAATCAATCAATAAATATACAAATAAATAAATAAACACACAAATAAATACTCGAATAAATAAAAAATTAACAAGCAAACAAATAAACAAAGAAACAATAATATTAATATATATATTATATTATTAATACTATAATATATCATAATATTATTAATAGGATATATTATATTATTAATAATATATTATAATAAAATATATAATAGGAATGTTATTAGTTTTAGGTGAATAATTGATTGCGTTATTATTGAATTGAATGATGTTTCCGTGTTTAAAGTGACTGTAATATAGAGAGGAATGTCAAATTGTCCACACGTCTGTTGTGTGTTTTGGGGAAATGATCTCATGGTGTGAGTGATCACAGAGTCCGGGCCTCAGAGAGACCGAGATGGTTCTCAATACGCAAACTTTAAAATTAGCACTCTGATCTCATTCTGCAGCATGACTGAGAGGTTAAAGGTCACCAGGGTTCTCCAGGCCAGGCTCTGTATGCAGGAGAAAGAAGATCCGCCAAGACGTAAACGCATAGACAGTTTAGCTGACGGAGAACATGCAGATCGCTTCGTGATGAGCTCAGCGTGTAATCAGAGAAGCAGGAGGAGGTTCTGGGCTCCAGCTGGAGAAGTATATAAAGCACAGCAACAGCTTTGTGTGGATCAAGAACTCAGCCGAGAGACAAGAAGCCTTCGAGCTCAAGAAGAAGTGATCAGTGAGAGATGAGCCAGTCCATTATGGAGAGCCTGTTTGGAGACGATCCTTTCTTCGAGGACGTGTACACGCTGTGGCCGAGACGCTGCAGCGTGACCGATCGCTTCCTGCGACGCAGAGAGCAGATGATGGAGAGCTTCAGGGCTGATGTTGGAGACAGGCTTATAAGCGAGCTCTTCCAGAACCTGGATGAACTTTTCTCCTCACCATCCTCATCATCAACCACTGCATCTTCTACATCTTCTTCAGCATCCACAGCGAGACTCACAGGCCCGTCCGTCTTTTCCCTGGACACGCGTGGCTTCTCTCCTGAAGACATCGCCGTCACCGTGTGTGGACGGAAGCTGGAGGTCAAAGTGGCGAAGCAGTCCGAGGCAGGTTCCTCTGCTCCTCATGGGTTCTCCCGGAGCGTGGAGCTTCCAGAGCACGTCAATCCGTCCACGCTGACCTGCACGCTGGGGGACGACGGCTTCCTGAACATTGAGTCGAAGGTGAAAGAAGCCGAGGAGGACGACCCCGACGTCCCGGTGCGCTTTAGGACGTCCCTGGACTTCCCTCTGGGCAAAGACACAAGCAGCACAGAAGAGAAAAACAACTAGAGACTCAACACACACACACACACACACACACACACACACACACACAGTTTTCCAATGATCTGCATTTGTACATTTTTGTGTTATCCCGTCTCTGAGACATTTACATTCTCACGGCACTTAAAGTCCAAATATTGCATTTTTTTTAAATATTTTTTGGAATTCTTCAGGATTTAAGATGTGGGAGCTTCAAACCAACATCAACCTCTTATTACACTTAATGTTCT
>JAAIIK010000034.1:4504406-4509406 GCA_014706435.1 Silurus glanis | reverse complement strand
AACAGGTAGTAATAATCACTACCTTTTACTGAAGAACATGTCAGAGCCCAAACTTCTTTACTTTAACTTTAAAAAAGTATAATCAGTACATCAACTTTGACCTGAGTATTTTACATCATGAGGATCTGCACTTCTACTTAAGTTAAGGATGTGTGTACTTTTGCCACCTCTGGTCCATGTGGAGAAACTTCTCAGCAGCACAGAATGGGTTCTAAGTAATGAGAACTCCATGAAGGACATCAGGATGGAACAGGTGGGAAGGGAGATAAGAAGAGGTCAGGATTAATGGTGTCACATGAGCATGTGGAGCTTGAGAGAGAGAGAGAGAGAGAGAGAGAGAGAGAGAGAGAGAGAGAGAGAAAGAAAGAAAGAAAGAAAGAAAGAAAGAAAGAAAGAAAAATAGATTCTCAAATAAATACAAATTAAACAAATAAACAGATTAGGGTTTTTTTTCTTTCTTTCTTTCTTTCTTTCTTTCTTTCTTTCTTTCTTTCTTTCTTTCTTTCCTCTATCACACTCCCCTCTCGGACTCATCTCTTTCACGCCTCCTTCTCACCTCTTTCTATCACTCCTCTCTTTCACCTCTCTCTATCACTCCTCTCTTTCACCTCTCTCTATGACTCCTCTTGCTCACACTCTTCTCTATCACTCCTCTCTCCCTACTCTTACACTCTGCTGTCTCACACCTAGACAGACAGACAGACAGACAGACAGACAGACAGACAGATAGATAGATAGATAGATAGATAGATAGATAGATAGATAGATAGATAGATAGATAGATAGATAGATAAATAGATAGATAGATAGATAGATAGATAGATAGATTGATTGATTGATTGATTGATTTGTGGTGCATGCGCTTTTTGCCCTGAATTCTGTTTGGAGTCTAAAAGTTAAGAGGACACTAGAAACAGCAAACTTTTTTTTTGAAGAAGGAAAGAAAGAAAAAGAGAGAGAAAACAGAGAGAAAGCTATTGTCAGAGTGGACAGTGAAGGGAATTACACAGCACAGAGTGAAGAGATAAAAAGCCTCAAACGCTGCTATTACGCTCTGTTCCCCCTGAGGGTCTAAATTAGAGGCAGGAAAGGTTTCTCTGACATTTCAGGCCTGAGGGACACCATTTGATTTCGCTGCCGTGTGGCTCCAAAACACGGCGGTTAATATTTGATGCGCCTCGACCCCGAGCACAAGCGCAGGAGAGACGCGCAAGTGGCTCCGGCCTAATTAAAATGTCATTGAGGCTTCTTTTTTTTTTTTTTTTTTTTCGAATAAAGAAACGATAAGACGTGAAAGAGAACAAAGGGCTCTGTCCTTCCCCTGACACTTATGATGACAAGGAATTGAGCGAAGCTCTTCACCGGACTTTCAGAGAAACACTGGATACTCAAATGTCAAGCCAAACACACAGAGTTCCAATCAATGCTTCGGGTTTGACGGTTGATTGATTTTAGATAATGAAATCTTCAATTAAATATCAACCCAATGAAAAGGACTGGACGTTTAACAACAAAGAAAAAGCAGGAAGTCCATGTTTAGAGTGTCGGATTTGAAAGAAATAAACTTCTTTAATTGCTATAAACATTCACACAAAAGTATTGGGACACATGAAATGTTCCCTTCACTTAAACTAGGAGACTCAAACCTATTCCAGGATGACAATGCACAAACCCATCTCCAGGAAGATATTCTTTACATGGATTCGAGTGGAAGGTCTTCTGTTATAAAGATCTGACCACAACCCTATGATTTTCACGCTGACTGAATCTTCTAATCTTTTTTTTTAATCTGCTCTTAAAAACGTACTTTTTCAGGATGGCCTTCAGCTGATTTCTTATTTTTGTGACGTATCTGTGATGTTTATTTTATGTATTAATTGGATTATTTATTATTATTATTATTATTATTTATTTTATTTTTTTTTACTTTATTTCATGCGATCTGACCAGATGGGCCTTTATCGACATCATTTAAAAGAACATGTGATTCATCAGACCAGACCACCTTCTTCTATTGTTTTATGGTCCAGGTCTGCTTAACAGGGGTCAGCATGGGCTCCATGACACCTCTATGGTCCAGTTCTGGTGCACAGAGTTCAGCATGGGCTTGCTGACCACTCTATGGTCCAGTTCTGGTGCACAGAGTTCAGCATGGGCTCCCTGACCCCTCTATGGTCATCGTGTGGGATCAATGAGCTGTGGGTGTCCATGATGGTGTCATTGTGTCAGGAATGAACCAAATCATTGATAGCTGCAGTCAGTGCTGGTTAGTATAAGCGAGATAATGCACAGCTCGATGTGAGGAATTACACCATTGTAATTTACGTTGTGTAATCAGACGTAGAAGGAGGCAACGTCCCAAACCCACAGGTGAAGAGTATCAACACCCTAATGAGAGACTGCCGTGTTTTCTGGCACTCGAATGCCACTGGGAGAGGAGACTTCGATTCTTCTAACAGGCAGCTTCATCACCGAGGTCACTCTCCTCACATCCATTACTGCAGCTGTATTCTCTTTTGTCCACTCGTTTGTTTGTAACTGTCTGGTTTGTGTTTTTAATCCAGACACCGCTGGGAAAGGTATGGAGCTGCTCCTGGGTGATTTTAAAGAACGTAAACAAGGAACATCGAAGGCGGAAACGTCGTGTCACCAGCTGAATTGTTTCAGATGTATGACGGATGTGTGAAATCCGCATTTGTATACGACGCCTTTGGATGTGGGTGCATGGAATTTTCCAACTTCCATTTTCCATAAATATGCTTTACATGGGTTGGAGTGGAAGCTCTTGAGTGGCCTGCTATAGCGCTCCAGCCCTGTTGAACATCTTTCACCGTGACTGCACCTCTGGCCGCCTCACCTCACCTACATCAGAACTAACAACCTTGGAGCTCCATAAATCTCCACAAAATCTAGTGGAACATCTTCCCAGAAAAGTGGAGCTAATTATCACAGCAAATGGACTCCAAACAGAATTCAGAGCACAAGAATTAAACAGACACTAATGTTCAAATCTATCTATCTATCTATCTATCTATCTATCTATCTATCTATCTATCTATCTATCTATCTATCTATCTGTCTGTCTGTCTGTCTGTCTGTCTGTCTAGGCTTGAGACAGCAGAGTGTAAGACTGAGGGAGAGAGGATTGATAGAAAAGAGTGTGAGCGAGAGGAGTGATAGAGAGAGGTGAAAGAGAGGAATGATAGAGAGAGGAGTGATAGTGAGAGTAAGTGAGAAAGAGGAGTGAAAGAGATGAGTCAGAGAGGGGAGTGTGAGGAAGGAGTGAAAGAAAGAAAGAAAGAAAGAAAGAAAGAAAGAAAGAAAGAAAGAAAGAAAGAAAGAAAGAAAGAAAGAAAGAAAGATGAGTTGGGTCAAAAAATAATATAATACAAAAATATCTATCTATCTATCTATCTATCTATCTATCTATCTATCTATCTATCTATCTATCTATCTATCTATCTATCTATCTATCCAACAGAGAGAGAATGAGAGAGAAGAACACAGATTATTGAAATTGGGATGTAACTTCATGGCAGAGGCAACCAAGTTTAGATTTGTTTTACATTGAAAATGTTAGTCTTTGATTAGAGACACGACTTCCCTAATGAGATTTAAGTGCAAGCGTGTAGGTCAAGCACATAGTGTACTGTAAAGTCTGAGAACATAGTGCACAGTGTTGCGTTTGAGACGCAGCCCAACACGATGTGGTGCGAAAAGGCTATGAATAAATTGTGAAGAGAAAAAAAAAGAATAGAAAGGAAATATAGCTAGAAGTGTGTCTCGCTGAAGCAGTGGGAGTCTGACTCAGTCTGAGCAGCGAGTCCTTAGGAGAAAAAAAAAACGCAGCACTTTTTTTTGCGATTTCCCCTGGAGTGTTTCTCATTTCGAAAGGGCAGAGGAGATAATTGGAGCGATCAGGCGCGCTGAAGGGTCGTGTAGTTTTGAATTAGATCTCTTCGGCGTTCGCCTTTTACGAGTCTCTATGACAGTCTGGAGCGAAAGAGCTGACAGAATGACACGCGGCTTGGCGGATAAAAGTAAAAAAAAAAGAAGAAGTAAGAAAAAACCCTTTAAGCTCCACGTTGATCCCTGGTGGCTTCCGTGCTGACGCATTCGTCATGCACACGCTATGAAATAATGGCTTCCTTGTCCTATGTAGTGGTTAATAGAGTGCCATTTGGGGATTCAGTAATAAAGATGTATTCTATAGGGAGTGTGTGTGTGTGTGTGTGTGTGTGTGTGTGTGTGTGTGTGTGTGTGTGTGAGTGTGTGTGTGTGTGTGTTTGGGATTAGAGGAATTGAAGCATCCAGTGATGCATTTGATTTCCATTCCCAGCACCTCATTGCATTTTAATGATTATTATTACAACCTCTGTAAAACAAACCCTGGCTGCTGTTAGTACAGAAATCCGTCATGATCTGCTGTCTCCGTGGACGCTCACGAAATAACCTCTTCACACACATGGCCACGTCCCTGCTGCTTTAAAGCAGCACAGAATGCATCTTACTGAGTGTCAGTGCGACTCCATCAGGTCAGGGATGAAACGAGTTAAACATGTGGTCATGTGACCAAGATATATATATACACACCATAACATAACATTAAGACCACCTGCCTACAGTAATATTATGTTGGTCCCCTTTTGCTGCAAAAGCAGTCCGACCCATTGAGCACCACACGGACCAGCTTTTGCTCACCACATGCATCAATGAGCCTCGGCCGCCCATGACCCTGTTGCTGGTTCACCACTGTTCCTTTCATAGACCACTTTTGAAAGATACTGACCACTGCAGACCAGGAACATCCCACAATCCTTACGCTCACCCATTTTTCCTGCTTCTAACACGTCAACTTTAAGGACAAAATGTTCACTTGCTGATGAAGAGATCATCAGTGTTCTTCACTTCACCGCTCATAGTATTATAACGTCTATCTATCTATCTATCTATCTATCTATCTATCTATCTATCTATCTATCTATCTATCTATCTATCTA
>JAAIIK010000034.1:4469848-4480282 GCA_014706435.1 Silurus glanis | reverse complement strand
TGTGTGTGTGTGTGTGTGTGTGTGTGTGTGTGTGTGTGTGTGTTCGTTGTGTGGCTGTAGGTGTGTGTGTCTGGGTGTCTGGGTGTCTGGGTGTGTGGGTGTTTGGGTGTGTGGGTGTGTGGGTGCGTGTGGCTGTGTGTATGGCTGTGGGTGGGTGTGTCTGGGTATGTGGGTACATTGTGTGGATGTGGGTGTCTGGGTGTCTGGGTGTGTGGGTGCGTGTGGCTATATGTATGGCTGTGGGTGTGTGTGTGTGTGTTTGGGGGGGTGTGACTGGTTGTCTGGGTGTCTGGGTATGTGGGTGCGTTGTGTGTGTGGGTGTGTAGGTGTGTGGGTGTGGAAAAAATGGATGGGAAAAAAAAATCTGCTGTTTGTGTGTGTGTGTTCTGTTGAACCAAAAGTTTACATGTGCAGTGTTTATTATTGATTTGTATGCAGAAAATCCATTTGCACAACCTTCTGTACTGTTCTGTGCTGGTCAGGGCTACTGTGTTACTTTTTCCTTTTCTCATGTCGTCTCTTGTCTTTTGTCGTTTGTTCGTGTTGTTTGTTTGCACTAAATGTTGCACAGGTGCTTTTTTTGAAGCATTTGATCCAAAACTCATTTTCTTCTGTCTTTTGTTTGTTTTCTTCTCAATTGCTTTTCTTTTCTTTTGTTTTTACGAAAGAAGAAACATTTGTAACTGACTCATTTAGCATTAGCAATTCTAATACATCCTGTCTTGTGGAGTATCAGCAGGTCTCCTGGTGTGCAGTGGTTTGTACCTTCTACCAAGACTGCTCCATAGAAGGACAAGCTCTGACCCAGTGACAGGGTCACAGGTGCTCAAAGCTCATTGATCCACACGAGGAGCAAAGGCTAGGCCAGATACCAGCAAATCTATGAAGATGAGTCAAATGAAAGCATTCATATTGTTTTTTTTTTCCTGCAGCATTTATTACAAATTTTCAACAGAAGGCCATTTTATTCCCTGCAAGTGTTTCAGCTCTTAATGGGATCCCACTGAGCTTCCAGATTCCTCTTCGCCAGAAAACAAATCCATTTTTCTCCTTTCCTGCAGTTTTCTCAGTTTTCATAAAATCTCACAGAAATGTTTTTATGTCAATATTCAGTACGTATCTATTTCATTGCTGACATTTATGAAGCCTTATGCCATAATACCTGAGGAAATACAGCCTAGAAATTCAACAGCGTGATCTGAATAATTAAACAGCTCGCTAAATAATCTGCTCATCACCACCGGCATGTGACATCCATCACCAGAGGTGACGGGTTGAAATATTTCTGCTTGACTCGACGTAAACAGGAGATAAACTCAGCTCTTGATATCGGGTAGCGAACATGAGCATACACATTAAAAAAGGATGTCATGCGTATAATTCGAAGGGGTTTAGAGAGAGAGAGAGAGAGAGAGAGAGAAAGTGAAAGATGAGATGAGATGAGTGTGTGGGCAGGGTGTGGGTTCGTGTTCATGCTTTTGTATTTTTGCCACGCAGTGCATCATCACAGCTGTGAGTGATTGTTCACAAACTTCCTGGTAGAAGAGCTCAGTGTGTCTTAATCATAGCCTTGAGGTGATCATCGTCTGGATCCAGAACAGTACCACCGGACAATCAGACCTTCTGTGTCCTGTGTTTAGCTTCTTCTTCCTTTTCTTCTTTCGGCTGCTCCCGTTGGGGGTCGCCACAGCGGATAATCCGTCTCCATACCACCTTGTCCTCTTCATCTGCCTCTTCCAAAACAACCACCTGCATGTTTTCCCTCACCACGTCCATAAACCTCCTCCTTGACTTTCCTCTATTCCGCCGTCCCCAGCAGCTCCGTTCTCAGCATTCTTCTACCCATATACCACATGTCCCCCCTCTGCACATGACCAAACCTTGTCTCACCTTGTCCCCAGAACGTCCTACCTGCCCGGTCCCTCTAATAC
Source organism: Silurus glanis (assembly GCA_014706435.1). Taxonomy (NCBI): domain Eukaryota; kingdom Metazoa; phylum Chordata; class Actinopteri; order Siluriformes; family Siluridae; genus Silurus; species Silurus glanis. Next base: position 4,478,351 of record JAAIIK010000034.1, on the reverse strand, counting down.
ACTTCATTTCGATTCCTGTTAATCCTCGTCACTCCCGATGAAAATCTCAGGTCATGTCCACATTAATACGTTTTAGTTTGAAAACGTATATTTTTCTCTATTGTTTGACCTTCTGTCCACACTGAGAGAGAGATGTCAGTCAACGGAAACGCAGCATATGGACGAATTAGAAAACGCAGTTTTCACGTCACTGAAAAAAAGGGAGGCTTTCGAAAACGAGGTCGAATTTTAGGCAAAAGTCTGCACCAGATTAATGTGAAACCAGCGTTCAGCGTCCACGATTACGTTTTCAGTCGCTTCCCAAAAGTTGCTCAACCACACTGAAACGTCTGGAAACGCTTACGTCCCTGTACTGTGCATTTTCTCATCCTAAGACGCTTCGATCCGCGTCATTTCCGCCTGCCGTTTATTTACTTTCCTACTCTTTATAATGTCGCTGCAATGACAAAAAATCCGCCATTGATTTTAAAAGCGTCCATTTCCACAGTCCACACAGGGACGTGAGAACGGCGTTTTCAAATGTGCCCACTTTGGAGAGCGTTTCCAATGTTCTCAGTGTGGATGGAATGCCAAAATGGAGAGAAAAAAATCTGTGTTTTCAAACTAAACTGTATTAGTGTGGACATGGCTTTAGTCATTGCTGCGATGTTTCAAAGAGCCGGAATGTAAATAAACACCGGACGGAAATGCAAGTCGAAGAGGCTTGTATTTTGCACGTGCGCATTACAGGGACGTAGGCCTTTTTTTTTTTAGAGGTTTCCGTGTGGATGAGCAACTTTTGGGAAACCACTGAAAACGAAAGCGTGGGCATGGTTTCCAATTTATCAGAATTTGTGTAGACGTAGCCTCAGGATCTTCAACTCTGTCACCTCTAGTGCCGCCTCCTGTTTGGAATCTAAAGTAGCTCACAAGTATGAGTATATAGCCCCCAGTTTAGCATTGTGTAAGATGTATTTTCACAAGGTGAGGGAGGCGAGATTGAGATGGTTTGGACATGTGCAGAGGAGGGACATGGGGTATATCGGTAGGAGAATGCTGAGGATGGAGACACCAGGAAGGAGGAAAAGAGGAAGACCAAGGAGGGGGTTTATGGATGTGGTGAGGGAGGACATGCAGGTAGTTGGTTTGAAAGATGCAGATGTAGAGGACAGGGGGGTATGGAGACGGATGAGCCACTGTGGCGCCCCCTAATGGGAGCAGCCGAAAGAAGAAGAAGAAGATACAACTGAGCAGTGCAGGGTTAGGGCCTTGCTCAGGGGCCCAGCAGTGACCGCTTGGTGGTTGGATCGGGAATCCAACATTTTAACCACCAAGTCAAGTCATGTCATGTCATTTCTACTATACACAATGGTACACAGTACACAGTAAAAACGAGACAACGTTCCTCCGGAACCCTGGTGCTACACTAAACAACAACATAGAGCTACAACACAATACAAGCTACATAAAGTGCATCGAGTGCAAACAGTGCAGACAAAAAACAGGTCAGACAGACAGTACAGACAGACAACACAAGACAGGACACACCATTCAATATTTCTCCAATATTTTGTGCAGTTATTTGGTTATCTATAGTCCAATGCATAATCTACCAGGGGAAGGTGATTAAGGCATTGGACATTGGCTCAGAAGGTCATTAGTTCAAATCCCAGCCACACTATACTACCACTCCTGGGGCCCTGAGAAAGGCCCTTAACCCACAGCTCCTTAGTTGTATGAATGAGATAAATGTTGCACTGGATAAGGGCTTTTGCCAAAATACCATTGATGTCAAATCAGAACAGTGTTTTGTTCCATTAAACTAATCAAATGTTTTTTCTCTCCATGCTGGGAGCTTCATTTAAAACATCAAGTGTGAAAAGTAGTTTTTATCTGAATTGGTGCCGTATATAATAAAAAATATACATTTTCATTGTGGCTCTCACAGGGCAGAATACACAATAAATACTACATCATATCCACATCACTGTCCCCAGGTTGTTCTTGTGACCCCGTAACAACTGTTTCACGGCCCCAAACTGGGTCACGCCCGGGGGGTTCGGAATCTCTGATCTACATCTTTTACACATAATCATACTATAATATCATGTTGTTATCGTCGCTCACACGTGGAAGGAAATAACAGGAACCAGTCTGACTGCAAGAAATCAATTTCAAGTTTTTGTGGTTGAAGAATGAAGAGGTCATGCTGTTATTGAAAATATCTCACCACACCATGGCGTCATTGGTTATTTTTTAAGACATCGCTTTCGGATGTGTTTTATTTCTTGCTAAGGAGGTCAATAAGCACAAAATTCCACTTTATTAAATTTTAAATATTAAAAAATAGGTTTTGGGATACAGCTTGAAAGTTTGCAGGGTAAAGGTTGAAAAAAAGTGTTTTGTCTCTAGCGCCATCTTGTGTTTCACTTCAATTCAATTCAATTTATTTGTATAGCACTTTTACCAGTGGACATTGTCCCAAAGCAGATAAATTATAAAGATAAATTCTAAAATTGACATGTTAGTACTTATAAGTTTATCCCTACTGAGCGAGCCAGTGGTGACAGTGGCATGAGGAAGAAACCTCGAGAGGAACCAGACTCAAAAGGGAACCCATCTTCATCCTCAACACCGAATGTCCATTCATTACAGTTCCTTCATTGATGTGTACTGTTCAGTGATGGTCCTTAAATGCAGAACTGTTCATGCAACCATTGTAGCAGACTGTTGATAATAATTACAGTTCAAAACCATCCTCAAAGTTCTTGAGTTCATCTCAGTACCTTCATGGAACTTTTAGGTTGTTAATGTGAACCATCCTCAACTGCAAGAAGTGGCCTCCTCTTAAAGACAACTCCATCCAGATGTACTCTAGGGATGTATCAAAATGATAAGAAAAAAAGAAAGAGACAGGATTGCTGAGATCTCAGGAACACTGGTTCTGTGAGTATTGTATGGCATTCAAATTGGCTATTCTGTAGATTTTTTCTCTTTTATGAAGCCTCTATTTCTGTTCAACACGAAATGAAATATTCAAACTACACAGCTACACTGCTGATTCAACACATATAGCTTTACACACATTAGCTCAATCAGCTAGTCCAAACGAAGTCCTAGACATGTAGGATTTAGGTTGTTTATTTAGGACTTTTATACAAAGTACAGTCTAATAAGAGAATAAAATGTGCCTGAGAGTAAACCAAAATGATCACTATATCACTTCAACCTTCATCAAAAGCGTGTTCTAATGTCCAAGATGCATCCAAAAGATGTGCATGTTCTGTATCTCAGTATATGTTTAGTGATCAGTGTTATTGAGTCAATCACGTGAGTCTAATCAGCATTTCTGTCTTGTACATGAAGCTCTGGATCAGCATGTGTAAATATGGCTGGTTTAACTGCATCTATCAGCCCGTAAAGTGTTAAATAATAAAAATATATGAATGACAATATATACATATAAATTGGTACATAGTATAAATAGAAAATCACATAAATATAACATGCGTGAATGGATCAAGGCATTTATATGTGGCCTAATTTTACACACACACACACACACACACACACACACACACACACACACACACACTTTATATACATAAAGCCAGTCAGACGTTCAAGGAGCGAAAGCGCGCGCAACAGGTGCCAATTACGCTCTGCACAGTGCGCGCGCAACAAACTAATTGAGGTCGGATTAACTTAAATCACGTCAAAGGGATACATATATAAATAAATAAATAAATAAATAAACAAACAAACAAACAAATAAATAAATAAATAATCACATATTTGATGTCGTCTACGTGAACCCGCTCGTGCATTTTTCTCTCTCTCTCTCTCTCTCTCTCTCTCTCTCTGTCTCTCGCTCGCTCTCACAATAACACACACCCCCCCACCCCCCACCCCGCCCCCCAGGAGAGCCCGGCGCGTATAAAAGCACGTGTAACGGCGCAATCCGCACAACACTGACGATCAGCGCGCGCCGCTCTCCGAGCTCTAAGGACTTCAAGCCTCAAACAGAACCCAGACCTCAAACCAACCGCTTCATCCCAAACACCGAAAGTAAGTCTATTTCCGCTTATACCCCTTATAGGAAGTACAAACCAGGCGCGTGCTTTTCTTTCCTTCCCTTCGTAATGCATGGATTAAATAATATTATAAAACCAATTCAATTAAATACATCAACTTTATTATACAAGTGTAGGGCGAGTGCACCTGCGACACATCTGTCCCGGGCTTTTGCATGAATTTGCATTTATTCCAGATGTGCAAAGTTCACAGTTTGACAAAAATACAAACACAAAATCATTGGATTGCATTCATGCATTCGATGTGGGTAAATTGTTCACAGATGATGTGCTCACTGAATCTTCAGATGATTTACAAGAAAAAATAACCTGCAAAAAATATAAAAAATTTCGATAAATAAATCTATTACAAAAGACAACAAAGTACAGATGTCACGGTTCTTATTTTGTATATATAGTGAATTTCTTCCAAAATCAATTAATTATTTTTCCTATATTTCCTATTCCTATTTTATTTCTATTCTATGATACTGTATATGGCTAAAACATGAATAATTGTGGAATGTGTGGAGCTGAAAGGGCTTATATGAGGTACGCTGATTGTAGAGACGCTCAAGATGTAAATGTGTGGAACTCGTTTAAGTCCAGTCACTGCTATGAAATAATAAAATTGACTGACAAACAAACAGAAAAAAAAAATAAACAGTGAGTGCATTCAGAACCACGGACAGCAACCTCGACACTCTCAACTCCAGTAAGAAAGTTTTCTAAAAGTTGAAAGGATTTGGACCAAATCATTGGTTTAAAATATAATAACGTGTAAAATCTGTCTATAAAAGAGTCCCAGAGCCAAGTGTTTAGCTGAAAACATAATCATACATGTAATATATTCAAAAATGTCTCCAGTGTAACTGAACGATAAATTCACTGTCTTTCTCTGGTATTATGCTTCATTAGTCATTTAGGGTTAATAGATAAGGTCAATGAAATTTTTATTTTGAATTTCAAATATACACATTCACATACACCTGAAACTCCTCAGGATTTCACACACACACACACACACACACACACACACACACACACACTGTTCTTAAAACCTCATATTAACACCATTCTGGTCAGTGTAACATTTTTCTCAGAAATCCGAATACACAGTTAGTTTTCGGATAATGCCTGACTCCAACTTTATATGATACCCTGCAGATAGTTTAATATCTGAAACCAGCCTTTTTACTGATAAAAATGCTTTATGTATAAACACGATGAACAAATCAGTGCCTTTCTGTCAGATCAGTTTGATCCATTGACGCACCTAAAATGTGCTTTACAGGTCTGCTATCTAACTACGGGCAGATTATTCTCCATTTTGATACAAGGTTTCATCCTCAGGGAAAACACCTCTGGCTTGTTCATTAGTGCATAACTCAATGTCCATCCATATTCAGGTTTCTTGACTGAGTGTTAATAATGCAATGGAAATAAAAATCAAAATGACTGGATGAATGAATGAATGAATGAATGAATTCCTTCAGGATTCATTTCAGTATAGTTGTCTATACACACAGAAGGCACTAATAACAGTATTACAAATTTATTTATAGAATCATGACGTTATTTTGTATACTTTTTGGTCATATAGGAGTGTATAAATGTTAAAAGATAGAAGCTCTATTGAGGTAATTAACTGTAGCTTGTCAGGAATTGTGCAAAATGAGCAGCAACAATGAAAAATAGACCTGAACTAAAATAAGATGATTTAATATCTTACTCCTGTGGTAGATTTAGAATCTAATAATTCTTGAAAAAAAAATAGTGTTTTACATGTTATGGGAATGAAAAATAGGGGAAATTCCAGAAAATGTGAAAATATAACAAAAATATTATTATATATATATAATTTTTTATTATATAGCTAAAAATATAATATAAAAATAATAATAATATAATAACATGCATCTAATATACAATTTGTGCTTTTTTAATCGTGACTATATATTTTAGGAAATCCTAATATTTTAGGAAATATTTATTTGTTTGTTTGTTTGTTTATTGCCTGTTCTGTTCTCTTCCTTGAGCTGTATTAATGCTCCTGCTGTGGTTATTGTGAACAGGATCAGACCAGATCAGATCAGACTTATTCAGTATTTGACAGCAAAACACTGTACCATCTAAATAGATGGTCTTAGGCCATCGAAATCAGCGCTACCGAGTTCTCCAGAAAGAGAACAATCACATGATTTTCATTTCTATAAAAGTGAGGGCTCTTTCCTTATGTGTGTGTTCTCCCACGTTCTCAGATGAGTGCAGCATTGAAGTCGTGGACCGTGGTCTTCTCTCTGTTCCTGTGTGTTCTCCTGTACCTCGGCACCGTGGTGGACGCCTACCCGCTCAAACCGGAGAACCCCGGGGAGGACGCAGCCCCCGAGGAGCTCGCCAAATACTACACGGCTCTCAGACATTACATCAACCTCATCACCCGGCAAAGGTGTGTGTGTGATAGATAGATGGATGGATGGATGGATGGATGGATGGATGGATGGATGGATAAACAATATTTCCAAAAGTATTGGGTCATTTGGGTGATCATTTAGTCCCAATTTGCTCTTATAATTCCCTCCACTCTTCTGGGAAGATGTTCCACTAGATTTTGGAGTGTGCTTATGGATATTTGTGTTCATCAGACACAAGGGTATTAGTAAAGGCAGGTACTGATGTAGGTGAGGAGACCTGGGGTGCAGTCAGCGTTCACATTCATCCCAAAGGTGTTCAGTAGGGACGAGATCAGAGCTCTATAGCAGCAAGATCTTCCTCTCCAAAGCATGTAAACCAGATCTTCAAGTAGCTCACTTTGTGCACAGAGGAATCGCCATGCTGGAACAGGTTTGGGTTTCCAAGTTTAAGTGAATGCTAAATTTTATTTTTTTAAAGACGTCCTGTACAATTGAGCGCCTCCAGATTTGTGGTAACAGTTCGGAAAAGAACCACATATAGCAGGAAAGGTCAGGTGTCCCAATACTTTTGCCAATATAGTGTATGTTACAGATTTTCAGATTTTAGACTGCATTTGGGATTTTTAAACAATAAAGTTGATCGTTAGCTCAGTGGTTAAGATGTTGAACGTCTGATCAAAATGGTCATGGTCAAAGGTCATGAGTTCAAGTCCCAGCCTCACCAAGCTTCCACTTCTGGGCCCCTTAGAAAGGCCCTAAACCCCATAGTTGCTCAGTTGTATGAATGAGATTTAGAGTTTTCTCTAAATATGAGATCTGACAAAATTTTATATATATATATATATATATATATACTGTTTATAGTATATGGTTAACTGTTACAAACTCTGGCTGCTCTGTTTTTTATTTTTCATTTTTTTTTTATATTTACTGATATAGCCTTTGGTTCTAAACCGTTTATGTCCGAGATCTTCCAAGTCCTGGACTTCACTGCAGGTTTTCTCATGCTCCTGTCACTCACTGCAGTCTATCCATCGCTCAGCTCTTTACTCAGAGCATCAAATATCATTAAGGGTTGCTCCGAAAAGGCAGACGGAGCCGCCGGTTCACGCACCGAGCCTATAAAATGCAGAGCAATCGCACACTGAGTGGTTCAAAATCCAATCCCGAGCAAATTTGCCTGCTCAGAGCTTCATCTCTGACTCTCCGAGCGACTTTATTGACACGATTATGCCCTCTGAATGTCTGCCTGACATTTGAAAAAAGAAAGACCCATTGTATTTTGGAATTCTGCGCTTCATCACGTACGTCTTCCTCGACCTTTATGAGAAATAAACTATTTAAAAAAGTTCATGATCAGAAGATGCATATAGACGCAAAAAGAAAAGGTACTGAAAAAAAAGCACGTTTTTTTTACAAATGTATTATAAGATCCAGATGTGGTTCATCTCCAGAATGTTCCTACAAAGTCTGAGAATTGTATATGAGTCTTTCGGATGCATTTGGTAGCATGAAATTTTCCCTTCACTTGAGACCCAAACCTGCTCCAGTGTGACCCAAAGTGCACAAACCCAGCTCCATGAAGATCTGTTTTCCATGGGATAGAGTGAAAGATCTCCTGCTATAGATCTCCAACCCTTTTGAACAGCTTTAGGATCGGGTTTTCACTCTGACTCCACCCCAGGCCTCCTCACCTTACCACCATCAGACTTTACTAACATCCTTGTGGCTGAATAAATCTCCAGACCAATCTCAGAAGAATCTAGTGGAACATCTTCACAGAGGGGTGGAGTTTATTATAATTTTTATTTGCTTTAAGACGATGAGATGATTTTCTGGTCGTTCCTCTGATCAGTTCTCCTGCTTGTCTTCGAGCTGTGATGTTTCTCCACATGCTCTGACAGAGACACAGAGACACTTCAGCACCACTTCAGCTTAATTACCGCTCTGTCTCTATCCCCCCCCCCCCCCCCCCCCCCCCCCCGCTCCCCCCCCCCCCCTCCGCCCCCCCCCCGCCAGCCCTCTGGTCGGGGGGCC
>JAAIIK010000034.1:4444134-4462620 GCA_014706435.1 Silurus glanis | reverse complement strand
GGTAGCAGATGGGGCCCCAAGGAGCAGATGGAGATCAGGAATGAGTGTGATTGCCACGGTGGGGTTTTCATTAGAAGTGTCTGTTTTTTTCTATTTGTTATACAATTTCTATAGTTGCAATACATTAGTTTATTTATTCATCCATCCATCCATCCATCCATTTATTTATTAATATATTCATCTATTCATTTATAAATCATTCTATCCAATTGTTCCTCTATCCCTCTATAAATCGGTCAATCTATCTGTCAACTCATCCAGTTATCTGTCTATTCATCCATTTATCCTTTATTCCCTCCATGTATTCATCTATTTATTTACCCATCCTATAATCGTTCCATCTTTCTATCCATTTGTTTCTCTATCAAGTCATCCAGTTATTTATTCATTCATCCATTTATCCATCATTCCATCAATTTATATATCCACCCATTATTGCATTCATCTATTTGTTTATCCATCCATCATTCCATTCCTTAATTTTCCCATCCACTCATTTAACTATTCATCATCATTCAGTTATATAGTTTCACCATTCATCCATTTATCTATCATTCTATCCATTCATTTCTTCACCCACCCATTTAGCTATCCATCAAGTCATCCAGTTATCTATCCATCATTCCCACTATTTATTTATCCATCCATTATTTCATCTGTCTAATTATTTATCCATCCATCCATCCATCCATCCATCCATCCATCCATCCAATTAACTGTTCCTTCACTTATTTATTTATTTATTTATTTATTTATTTATTTATATGTCTATCCATAATTCCATCTATTATTTATTTATCAATCCATACACAGATTTATTCATCTATCCAGCCATCTATTGGCCACATTTGAATATTCAATTATCATCCATCCATCCAATGGGAAGCTGTTTATGTCGAAAAAAAAAAAAAAAAGCTTTTGAACTGATCAGGTGCACACTGATTCATCTCCGAACTGAAGTGTTCTTCAGTTGTCCCTCTGTGAGAAACGTCAAAGCTTCCATGTTCAAACCTACATGTTTCTCTATTATACCAGGTGAGAGATGAATATTTTATTTTTAGAAAGAGAAACATGAAGGTTTGAGAAGCCATGAAGGATAAAATATTCAAAGAACCTTTCAGACCAAGAGTGTCTGTATATCGACTGCATATCTGTCTATTTATCTCTTCATCCATCCATCCATCCATACGTCAGTGAGTCAGCAAAGCCCCCCCCCCCCCCATCCACCTGCCTACCTATTTATAGAACTGCACAAGTTTTGCCACCTCCAAAATGATCTAGCCTCTGTTCTGCTGAGTTTATCTGCTGAAGACGGTAGTTTCACACTCAATATACTGAGTCTTATGACCTTTCTTTATTGCACCTAGACTCCATTTTTTCTATAGAGGAACCCTCTGCGCTCTCCACCCCCTCACACACACCCCTCGGGGGCCGAGCTGGTCGACACGCTTAGCTGAAGGGAACTGGAGCGAATCCAGTTGGCAGCGACGCTTTCAGCTGCTCACGTCAGAGCTTTTCTGGAAACATCTACAGATCGGTCTTTTTCAGTAAGCACTTTAATCCGGCCGGTGGATCCTGAGTCTATCCCAGAAAAATACTGTGCGGGAGGTGGGAATACACCCTGCATGGGGTATTACACGTTTTTATTTAGATTTTTATATCTGTATGACTGACATGACCCAGTTTAATACGAGGTCCTGGTTTGAAGGATCTTTGCCATTGTCAACTAGAATAACTAGAGCTGGGGCGATATGATATTTTATGATGTGATCAAAATAACTGTTTAAAAAAACATCACCATACCAACGATATCTCAGTAAAGTGGATCGCAGTATCAAAATCATGATACCAAGATTATATCGATGTATCACCCAGCCCTACCACAAAACCATTTAACTCGGAGAACCCGAGAACAATACACAATATGGACCAAGGTTTGTGAACACCTAATCATAAGATGTGCTTCTTCTTGAACAGCTCATTCCACATTGAGTCTCCATTTGCAGTTTTTAAAATCTCCATTCTTCTGGGAAGATGTTCCACTAGATTTTGTGAAGATCATTCAGCCACAAGTGTGTTAGTAAAGTGATGGAGGTGAGTTAAGGAGGCCTGGGGTGAAGTCAGTGTGGAAAATTTATCCCAATAGGAGAGATCCAAATTATTCAATAGGGTTGGAGCTTTATAGCAGGAGATCTTCCAAACCAATGAAAAGCCTATCTTTACGGAGAACAGGGGTATTGTCATGGTTATGGTCTCCTGCATCTGAAGATGTCAAAACATTTGTGTGCTTCAAACCTTTTGGGGAAGAACCCCATATGGCTGGAAAAGGCAGGTTTTTGAGAGGCACCGGTTTCTCAAAAAGCTACGTTCGATAATTTGGACACAAATTTTGGTTTAGAACGTGAACGCTTTTGAAAGTCATCCGAACTCTTAAGATCTTTCATCCTTTGGTAACCCTTTGACCATTCAAACTGTCAGTGTCCATGTGGTCCTTCATGGGAGAAAAACACTTTCACGTATCTAAAGAAAGTCAGTTATCAGTCTTACGCTGATCTGAGATGACGTGTGGATTGTTTGCCATCAACCAAGATCTGACTCACACCCATGAATATGTATGAGCACAGCATCGAATTCAGAGCGTGTGTGTGTGTGTGTGTGTGTGTGTGTGAGAGAGAGTCAGGCTCGTTCACCCTGCCGAGTCTCCCTACACACACAGATATAAATATCTGGTGTGTGTGTGTTTCATCATTAAGGTTCTTCTGGAAATGTGAGCAGTACTACGGCAAAATCAGCGCCTTAGACTCAACTTCTATCCATTTGTAGCTACATTTAATGTCGGAGAACATCCTGAAGCATCTCCGTTCTGAACTAAAAAGCTCACAATTTTAAATCCAGACGTACAGTGGTGTAAAAACATCAAAACTTTAGGATGCTGATTATTTTTCAATAAAGGCACAACCCCCTGGTGGTTTATACTTCCTCGAAGCCACAGAAGCACCTTAAGGAGTTTAGGAGATGATCTCAGCTCCACATGGCCATTAGTCAGGTGCAAGCAATTCACACCAACATCTCACAGATACGCAAGTGTGCATGTGTGTGTGTGCGTGTGTGTGTGTGTGTGTGTGCATGTGTGTGTGTGTGTGTGTGTGTGTGTGTGTGTGTGTGTGAGACTCTAATTACATTAAAGAATCCTGAAAATGGTTTTATCCCACCGAGTCGGAGTGTTTTGAGAACAGAGGCCCTGAAGCCACAGTTTCATCCCACTCTCGTCAGGTTAATGAAGATGCAGGGGAATAGTTTTGCCCCCGATACGGATATAACAAGCTCCGAATCACACCAGAAAACATAATTACAGCCCTTTTTTTGACTTCCTGACAGGATCTGGGGCTGTCAGCCTGCACCTGCTGTCCGTTATTATATTGTGCTGTGTGGCACAGAGATTTCCCATCAGCCCTGAAAACGGCAGGCATGTGAAGAGTGAAAACACAGAGTCGAGTCATGGTTTCTGAGACACGTAAATGTTCCTTCGGTTTCTATGCAACAAACTCGATAAAGAGGCAAAAACACACAGGAATTGGACATTAAATGAGTGGAAGGAAGTTCTGTGGAAACCAAAACGGGACACTTTCGTTTGTAACAGAAGAACTCGAACAGCAAAGAAGATGTTAGCAGACTTCCTCACCCCCACAGTCAAACATGGAGATGGAAGCTTAATGGTTTGGGGTTCTTTTGAAGGAATAAAAAGGAACGCTGAACCAACATGGCTCCCATCCCATACTCCTCCATACAGCACCATGCAATTCCGTCTGGACTGCGGCTCATTGGAAAAAACAAGACGATGAGCCGAAGCGACGAATGCGTCCGAACTCCGAAAGCGTTATTTAGAGAGCAAACAGTCGTCTGGAGAGATGTCTATCATGGAACATCCTGCTCAGTCACCACACCTAAATCCTGGTGAACTTCCCTGGGATGAACTGGATCACAGGGATGAAACCTCCAACTAGTGAAGAAGCACAGCAAAGTATTTCAGCTGAATGTACGAAGAAACGAAGTGTCTGGATGCCAAGAGTGCGTAAGCTGTACTTCATGCTAAGGGAGGATTTTTCAATGCGAAAGAAGTGGAACATCTGGACATTTATAGATTAGTTTGGTCAAAGTCAATATCCAAGTAGTAAACATAATACATAAATGCAGTCCAATTGCTTTTGAACCTGTGAAATTGGTGGGATTGAATAAAAATATCTGAAATTCCAAAACATTAGGCCTATTGACTGCTTGCACAAGTGGGAAGTGGTAGCTCAGTGGTTAAGTTCTTGATTTACCGACCAAACATGGCCAATTACATGACTGAGTTGCATTTGGAACAAAAGAATGTGCATGTGCCTCTCAAAAACCATATAAACACTGTGGGCATGCGCTAAAAGGATAATAAATTGACTTCATGTTTGTTTGGTAATCTTTGATTTATCAAAAGTCAAGTGAAAAATTGTATACTGATATTAATGTAGCTTGTGGGGGGAAAAGACTGTATGACTAAAACCTGCAAATAAATTTTTCTCTCTCTCTTTCTCTCTCTCTCTTTCTTTCTTTCTTTCTCTCAGAGATCGAGTCATCATGCCCGTGGCCGACACTCGTACCGAGCCTGGTAAGTCCTCAGCGTGCCCTCGTTCACTCAGAAGTGTTTGTCATCAGTGCACAAGTGGCCACTCGCAGTTGAAAACAAATTAGCTGAAGCGATTCGATCAAAACACGAGCACAGGGAAAGTCCAGCTCGAATTGAAACGAGTGATAGAAGGTCTTCTTGGGTTTTTTGTTCTGTTTAAGAAGACCTGTGTTCAGATCTACGATGCTGCAGCCACTCCTGTACCATCTGGGAGAAGTTGCTGAATGGGACTTGGAGAAACAAGCTGCAGAGAGCAAAGTCTTATGTTTGATGCTGGAACTGTGATCAGTTCAAAGTGTAAAGTATTTGAGTAAATGTACTTCGCGACTGTATTGCAAGTCATTTTTTGGCTACTTTCTAGTTTTACTAAAAATCAAAGATTATAACCAACTTTTCCTCTCTACTCAACTACACTGATGATTCAGTAGATGCACTTTTCACTTCACTATATTTTAATAAACAATGAGCATTTAAAACATTTTTTGCACCTCTGTTTAAGTTGCCATTAAACACATTAAACACTCCCCGACCCGACCCGACCCGACCCGCATCCAACTATTGCTTTTTAAACGTTTTGATTCCTGAAAAGTTTTTGCTGATTGTGACAGGTAACTGGTGGGTATGTTTGTTTCTAATACGCGATTAAGTTCAACCATTAAAAGTGTTTTGCTCCTGATTTTCGTTTGTATTCAATGTCTGGTGCATCACGTTGCATTGTCCAACAGTAGTCGGCAAGCATTGATGGATTCCAGTTGCCCTGAAACCTTTCACCATATTCGTCACTGACAGAACCGAGATTTGCACGGAAGAAGTCCAAGTGTGGGTGGAGGAAATGAATCTTGAGTGACTTGAGTGAAGCACTTCATTGTTTTCTTATGCTTTGAGAAGTTTGTCTGGGGCTCTGTAATTGCCAAAAGATTTGTCAACAACGTCTTTGAAGGCTTTCCAGGCAATCTCTTCTGGCCCAACTAACAGATCTTCGAACCGCTCGTCACTCATAACATGTCTGATCTAAGGGCCACCAAAAAAACCCTCTTTGATCTTGTTATTCTTGGGAACATCTGTCTTAACTAAAACCTTCGCCTTCTTTGTTTATTGCTTTCACGAAATTCTTTATGAGTCCCTTTTTCATGTGAAGAGGAGGCACAAAAATCTTATTGTGAGCTGGAACTAACTTTTTACCGAGTGGCCAACCCTGTGTACAGTAATGTGACTCTTTGGCACGACTGTCCCATTCACAGATAAAACAACTGTACTTTGTACCACCTGGCTGCAGTCCCATTAACAGAGCAACGACTTTCAGATCTCCACAGATATTCCAGTTGAACTTGCTGTTCTCGATGTGCTTCAGCAACATTTCCATGTTCTCATAAGTTTCATTCATGTGTGCCGTATAGCCAATAGGTATTAAGGGTGAACGTTGCCATTGAGTAACATTGAGTAGCGTCAACGTTAAGCTTTGAGGCGAATCAATAAAGAGACGCCACTCTTGCGGGTCACGGTCATGACCCAAAGCAGAGAACAATCCTTCGATGTCAACACAAAAACAGAGATTGTCAACTTGTGCAAAGAATTTGGTTATATCATCTTAGCGGCTTCGGAAAACAGACATTTTTGTACCTGGTGACAGTAAACACCATTCCGAACAAAGCAATTCGGCTTTTGCTTTTGACAGACCCAAATCTCTGACCAGACGGTATAATTCTGAGTGTTATGAGATGTGGATCGCCTGAGGAGCACGGTTCAAAACCCGGATCAATGTCACTGCCAGTTCCCTGCATTACAGTTTCTTCATCTGGTTTGTATAAGACCCGTTCCTCTGGTGGTTTCGGGAATAGGAAGACTGTCGTCATGTGGCACGGGTCTCAATGCTGAAGGCAGATTATTGTATTCAATTGACTTCTTGTTTTTGTCAGAGAAACCAGACACATTAGTCATACAGAAGTAACAGTCCGTCATATGGACTTTCTGTTCTCGCCATATCATCGGGGCAGAAAACGGCATTGTCTTTCGAGTGCCAATTGCGAGGCGCCCATTTCTTGTCTTGATCACCAATTTTGCAGCCGAAGTCCAGATGATATGCTTTCTTCACAAGAGCAATCATTGAGCATCTCTGATAAACAAACGTGTACTCGACCACAAATAGAGCAGAATGCATCGTTTCGACATTGATGAGACGTATCGCCCCGACACCAATCGTCCTGTAAAACCTATTACTTTTAAATTACTTGTTACAGTGCTACCGAGGCTATTCTATATTCTGAAACAATACATACACACTATAAGGTCTATGCAAGCCACTGTTATAAACCTGCTGAGACAGTGTCATGCCCAGGCTGCATACTGCCACAGAACAGCTTCCAAACCTTACACAAATATAAGAAAAAAACCTAAAAACTGCAATGAAACGGTATGTGATGGGCAAATTCGGATTAGATTTTCGTGATCAGCAGTCAAAAACTTATAAGGAACACGCAACAGTGTCCAAGAAGCAAAAACTTTGTTGTGCAGTGTAATCAGTGTTATTCATGTATATATGTATATATACAGAATATATAAAGAATACACATACTCCTTCTCTCTCGGTAGCTCTATCGCAGATGGATGCTTTGAGTGACAGCACCAGCTCCGCCACTGCCAACGACCTCGACCTCATCTTCCTCAAAGGCATAATGGAAAGTCCAGTGGTGAGTTTTTTTTTTTTAAACAAACGCAAACACACTCAAGTCGGAATTTATGTAAAACGCTTGTCTTGCTGTGTTCTGCAGAACGCAGAGAGTCCGGAGGAACCTCGACTGGAAGCAGTGGGGGACAAAAACATGGAGCTGCTGCAGGACATCCTGAGGGACCTGAGTCCGATCACTCATCGCAGTAACACGGCTGCGGAGCTCTCCAACATCCTGAACCAACCCCATTTCCAGGTATACATTTAAGTTTGGAAACACTGAGTCTTTGATAGTTTTTAAGAGACACGTGTACGGTTCTTTTGTGTCTATGCAACAAACTTGGTCACGTAAGTGTATGAAGATTTACTTTGACCGAACAAATACATAAATATCCAGAATTTATTTATAGTGAAAAATCCTCACTTAGCATGAAGAACAGCTTCACACGCTCTCAGCATCCGGACAGTTCGTTTCTCCAAACATTCAGCTAAAATACTTTGCTGTGCTTCTTGTTAAACTCGCCAAAGATGTTCTTCACTAGTTTGAGATTTCTTTCTTGTGATCCAGTTAATCCCAGAGCAGTTCAGTAGGATTTAGGTGCGGTAACTGGACAGGACATTCCTATATAAATATCACTCCAGACGACTGTTTGATCTCTAAATAACGCTTACAAAACTCAGATGTACGTGTCTGATTATCGTCTTGTTGTACGGTGAAGTCAGTTCCAATTAGCCTTCAGTCCAGATGGAACTGCATGGTGTTGAAGTATGGAATGGGAGCCATGTTGGTTCACCTGGAATAAGTCTCCAACCTTCCCTGCTCCAAAACAACTCCAAACCATGAAGCTTCCACTTCCAAGTGTGGCTGTGGGGGTGAGGGAATCTGATCACATCTTCTCTTCTGTTTCCTATCTTACACAAGTTCTTCTGTTAGAGACTAAAAAACTTTTACTGAGTTTGTTGCATAGAAACCATAAAAGACCACACAATGCATATTACAAATGTTATAATAATATTAAGGCATTTAAACTGACAGTCATAAGATGCATGATTGTTCTGCAGTCTCTCCTGGAGACTCATGATTCGGTGGCCTCTAAGACGTGTGAAACTCCACCACCAAGCCCACAGGCCTCTGTGGAACCGAACTTGCCCCCAGTCCCGGCTGACGCTGTGCGCATGGTTGGCATCCGCAAAGTGGCTGGGGAACATCTGGTACGTTCTCCACGACGTAATGATTTCATACACAGTAGTTCTGGTTTACACTGGTGCTGAGTTACATACACTAATTTCCTGGCAATAAGAAGGTTCTTGCTTTCAAACAGAAAATTCACGATATCCATAAGTAACAGACAGATGACAGAACAGGAGTGGAGACCTATTTTCATATCATTGCTTTCAACCCCTTCCCGTTCAGGGCGTGACATTTCGGATTGAGAACGGCGAGCTGATGATCGCTCGGATCCTGCACGGCAGCATGATCGATCAGCAGGGTCTCCTCCACGTAGGGGACATCATAAAGGAAGTGAACGGGAGGGACGTCGGGGACGACCCACGCATCCTCCAGGAGATGCTGCAGGAGGCCAGTGGCAGCATCGTGCTCAAAGTTCTCCCCAGCTACCAGGAACCACAGCCTCCCAGACAGGTAGCAACATGGAGGGTGCACTTCTGATCTTATGCTCTTATCCTAATAGATTATTATCTGTAGTATCTAATTAGGAGGATCCAGTGTCAGAATGTCAAGCCTGTTTCGTGTTTTATAAAACACGAAAGTCTTTAGGACTTTAACACCACGTTTTTTTTTTCAATAAGGTTGGCATACGTCTTTAAACCGCGTTCTTTTTTTGCGTTGAGATGTTCCACCCACCCAGGTTTTAATGCATCCTGTTTCCTTCTTGAGTTCCTAATTGAAATTCCTAGATTAGGGATGGATTCACTTTAACACCCAGAAGATCCATGAAGTTACTAAGAAACTCTGAACTTTAACTGTGATTAACATCAACAGTCTGCTACAATGGTTCAGGACCACAGGCTGCATAAACAGTTCCGCATTTCAGCACCAATCACTGAACACCTCAACAATGATGGAACTGTAATGAAGTACATTCAGTGATGAAGATGAGGACGGGTTCCCTTTTGAGTCTGGTTCCTCTCAAGGTTTCTTCCTCCGGAAGCTTTTCCTCACTCATTAGGGACAAATTTACAATTATAAGGAACAAATTTATAGATACTAAACGTATTCACTCTTTTATTATCACTTTATCTGTGTAAAGCTGCTTTAAGACCATTTCCATTGTTAAAAGCGCTCTGAAATTAAAAATGAATTCAATTGAAATGCATTTTTGCACTGTGTACTTACAGGTTTTCATTGTTATGTGAAAAAACTATCACAAAAACTGAAACTGTCAGTGAAATAACATTCGGTCAACTAAAACACAATTGTGCTTCCTGATATAAAACAAACTGGAGCTATAACTTTCACCTGCAATACGAACGAAAAACTGTACAGAATTTCAGAGAAAAAAAATTCTGTTTACTATTTTAAATAATTAGTGTCTGACTTGAGATGGGAAAATGAATAGAGCGAATTCATTGACATTGCAGAACCATTAACGACCAGTAGGCGGCAGAGTAACGAGTATAAGAGCTTATTTCATTTATGGTTTCATTTATTATTTATTTGGCAGACGCCGTTATCCAGAAAGACTTACGATTTTCTCTGTTAAGGGGTAATGGGCCTTGGTCATGGGCCCAGAAGCAGCAAAGGCAGCTTGATGGTGGTGGGATTTGAACTCATCTGATCAGAAATCCAACATCTTAATCACTGAGCACTCATTAGCACTAATGGCCAAATAAACAAGCAGAATATTAGATATAAGATAAATATAAGTTTGTACATATAAGATTTGTATGTTTGTTTGTTTTTTTACATCCCATTTCACATTTTCTCGCAGGTCTTTGTGAAGTGCCATTTTGATTACGACCCGGCCGACGACAACCTGATTCCCTGTAAGGAAGCCGGCCTGAAGTTCAGCAGCGGAGACGTCCTGCAGATCGTCAATCAGGAGGATGTAAACTGGTGGCAGGTACGGATAGCAGGAGGAGAAGGACTGGATATATACTTGCAAAGTCACATACACACTGTTAGGAATTTCAAACATCCCAGATCGTCTTCCATGGCCACCTGAACATCTGGAGAAGTTTGTATGCAGGATTTAAATGTGATGAAACAAAATAGCGTAGAATTTAAACATTTGCATACACTGAGACAAAAAACGAGGTGAAGTGGTAAAAAATTGAGAGACCCAGAAATCGGATTACATTAATAGAACATACTCATTCATTCTAAGGTTACTTGAGTTTATCCATATATGGTGATGAGAGCAAAAGTATTTGGATACCCGACTTTTTCAGCCATGTGTGATTCTTCCATGAGTTGTTACCACAATGTCAGAGCCGGACAATCGAATAGGACGTCCTTGGACCACGCCATGACCCAACGTCTCCCCTATTGAGACATTTAGTTTCGTCTCCCCTATTAGTTTCAGCTTTGAAAAGCTCCTCTTTGATTCAGCTGCCGTCATTGGATGAATAAGAACATATTCTCAGAGCAGTCCCTAAATTCATGTATAAATATCACGCTAAATGCACAATGAAATTCAAGTCAAGTCAAGTTTATTTCTATAGCGCTTTTCACAACAGACATAGTCTCAAAGCAGCTTTACAGAAATAGACATATCACAATTTATCAACGTCTCAGAAACAAGAACCAAACAACTCCTTGGCTAATTGTAGCCATAAGATACATACAACATCTATATCCTTATAATATATGTCTTTTAAATGAGTCTTTTAAGCTGCACTGGAGATTCTCCCTTACTGACCTCAGGGCTCCTGAGGGTTTAGACCTTTTTTGTTATTCATTGTTTAATTTGGATTCAGTTCATCCTACTGACGTGACGTCACCCAAGCCCCTGTCTTTCGTGTCTGAGTGTATAAGTGAGGAACTTCTCCAGGCGTTGGGTTCAAACTCCGAGTCCCGACCAGGTTCATTTATCATGACAGGATATAATAATTGACGTGAACGTGCAAATGAGCGCTAAAAAAAAAAAAACGGATCTATTTTTATTTTTTTTTCCGTAATCTGCCATGTCGCCTAAATCCGCCACTGCCAAGCGCCAATCAAAACAAGTTTAAAACAGAGCATGCGCTCAACCCTGATTGGTGGCTTGCTGGGTGTTTGACCAGTTAGGTTTTTATTATTTTATTATTTATTTAAGAAATTGTTGGGTTGCAGTTGCTCACGTTACAGAAAAAATTAAATATAATACATTTAAAATAAAATATACATATTAAGTTGTACCCCGAACAAGCACAACAATATGACATTATAACCTTATGAGCGGTGAAGTGAGTAACACTGATTACCCTCCGATAATTTGCGGTTCGGACTAAAAGCAATTTGCGGAGTATCTTAAAATCCGCCAAAATCCGCAGCAGGACCGAAATTCGTTACTTTACTTAAGTTGTTTTTTCATGTATCTGTACTTTACTTAAGTGTTTACATTTGTGGAGACTTTTACTTTAACTTCACTACATTCCAAAGTCAAAAGTTCCATGAAAGAAGTCTTTTTTTAATATATATTCCATTCAATTCATTTTTATTGGTAAAGAACTTCTTACAGTTGTCTCAAAGCAGCACCAAAATCCGCCATGATGCGAACATCCGGCGATTAAAACCGTCCGTGTGGAAACATAGCTTTAGTTCCTTTTGGTGTCCTGATGATTTACGTCAGTTATTAGGTTGTATAAAAGAATGTTAAGTTTGTTCTTTATAATTGTTTATCCCTGGTGAGAAAGCCAGCGGTGACAGTGGCAAGTAAAAAACTCCCTGAGATGGATGTTTGAATATCACACAAACATTCTCTTTATCTGCTGACATTATTTCGGAATGCCCAGGTTCTTTACAATAATGCTAACGCAGCCCATTCATCATTATATTTAGAAAAAACTAGCGTGTAATTCACGTGTGGCCGCTCCATGACCCTCGATTCGGCCACCACTTCAAATCTCGGCTATCTGTTCTTTTCAGGGTCAAGAGGCTTTTTATTGTCATTTCTACTATACACAGTGGTACACAGTACACAGACAACGTTCCTCCAGAACCCTGGTTCTACACTAAACAACAACATAGAGCTACAACACAACACAAAGCTAGATAAAGTGCATCGAGTGCAAACAGTGCAGACAAAAAACAGTACAGACAGACAACAGTACAGACAGACAACACAAGACAAAACACATTTTTTGACACGTTTATTACTTTTGAAAAATCACCCTTGAAGTACGAGATATGAGATGTATCATTACTGATTCAAGTGTTTACATTCTGATCACACATTAAATCATCTTTTTGAATATTAAGACTTGACTTGGTTGCGTACCAAAAAATATATATATATATTTTATGCATAGTTCATGCATTTCATGCAAACTTTTGTCCATATAGTGAATGTCAGTCCCATCACACACGTCAGTCCCGTCACACACCATCCAACTAACATATTTCACGAACTGTTTGTGCGTAGGCTCGAAGGGTTCAGGGAGGAAGCGCCGGACTCATCCCGAGCCAGCTGCTAGAGGAGAAGAGGAAAGCTTTTGTAAAGCGAGATGTGGAGCTCCCACCAGCAGGTAGCGCTGTACCTTCATTATGATCTCCTAACAACAGAGGTGCTAGAGTGCGCATGAAGATCGTTTAGACAGTAGGGACGATACGTACGTCTCCATAGCTGAAGCCGATGCGATTCCCATCTCGATTCATAGCCAATGATACGATACAAGATACGTATAAATCAGCTAAAAAAATGCTCGTTCCCACACAGACACAAGGGTGTTAGTAAAATCATGTACTGATGTAGAAGAAGCGAGGAGGCCTGGGAGTTCAAATTAATCCCGATAGGGTTGAGGGTCGGATCTCAATAGCAGATGATCTTCCATTTTCCAACCCATGGAAAGCAGATCTTAATGGAGCAGGCTTTTTGCACAGGGGCATCATCATGCTGGAACAGGTTTGGGTCTCCTAGTTCAAGTGAAGGGAAAATTTCTTGCCGGCACATCCAAAGATGTGTCTGGGGAAGAAGCAGATTTGGGTGAGAAAGTCTGATGTCTGATACTTTTGACCGTATTTGTGATCATCAGTGTTACAGTTAACAGCAAGTTCAAATTTAGATTTGATCTTATGACTAAACGCACTGCATATTATGATGAGAATCGCAGATAAATGGTAAACATCAGATCTTTCAGAGCAATAAGAATCCTGTTCTATAAACCGCGATCATAAAACAAGGCTTTACGTGTTTCAGGGTTTTTTTTAAGTGACCCAGAGGAACAATCAGGCTGAGTTTATCGGGTTAACTTCAGATATCGGGTTGATATACAGGTGCAGGAAGTGTATTCCTACGGTGGCCGAGAAGTGCAAAACACATGAACAAATCTGAAAACAAAATAACAAATTCAAAAACAAAACAACAAATCCAAAAACAAAACAACAAATTCAAAAACAGAACAACAAATCCGAAAACAAAACAACAAATCCAAAAACAAAACAACAAATCCAAAAACAAATTAACAAATCCAAAAACAAATTAACAAATTAACACATCCAAAAACACAACGACAAAATTCCGGTTTGTCTGAATCGTTGCACGAAACACATTAACAAATCCAAAAACACAACGACAATTCAGACAAACCGGAAAAGGTAGGTCTAGTTTGTGAATGGAAACTTACAGATCATTGGACGAGACACCTGTCATTCAAGATATACACCTGAATGACAGGTGTCTCGTCCAATGATCGGTAAGTTTCCATTCACCATTCCATTCAACTATACCTACCTTTTCCGGTTTGTCTGAATTTTGTTGTTTTGGTTTTGCATTAGTTATTTTGTTTTCGGATTTGTTAATGTGTTTTGCACTTCTCGGCCACCGTAGTATCCGGAGCTTTAATGTGCAAGCTAATGGAACTCTGGTGTGTTCCAGGAACGCTGTGTAGCGGGATTGGAGGCAAGAAGAAGAAGAAAATGATGTATCTGACCACCAAAAATGCAGGTTTGTGCTACAGAACTTTTCACAATAAGCAAATTGGAATTGTATATAAACATGAACGATGTACAAGCACAAGCCCCACCCCTTTTACAATACATTTTTTATTTATTGTAAAAAATGTAATTGGTAACACTCATTATTTATTCAAATATAGTGGAGTAAAAAGTACATTAACGAAGTACATTTACTGCTTTAAAGTGACCTACAGGTGCATCATCAGCAGTCTGCGCATCCTTGTAAAATTGCAGGTTTATAAAATATAAAGACGGAAAGAACAACAAGATGAACGTCCGATTCGTTCAATCTTTAATGCGATATTCCAACAAAAAGAAATCCAGAGGGGGAAAACTTTTAACTATTGGGAATGTTTTAAATAAAGAAAATAAATAGATACCACACCCTGATTGCACCACCTCCAAACTAAAACTCTGTGGAAGCAGTTTTTGACTTGATTACAGCATCAAGTCTTTGTGAATTAGAATCACATTCACACATCTACACTTTGGAATTTTATCCCACTCTTCTTTTCCAAAAATGTTCACGTTCCTTCAAACTGCAAGGGGATCTCCTGTGTATCTCCTGAAAAACTCCTGTGGTTCCTTCAGTGTTGCTGTTAGCCTCTTGGTAGCTTCCCTGAACCTCTCTCTTTGTGGCCCACGGCTCTTAGGAGAACGCAACAGCAAACATTTAAGCAAATCCTACAGCAACAGCTGACTTTTATCTGGTTTGAATCAGAATCACTGTAATTAATGGCAGGTGAATGTCATTTACCTGCAGGTCTCATTGTGAGTGAGAATGGTAGATTGGTTCAATATTTCTTTTAATTTTTGGATTTCTGCTTGTTAGAAGATCAACAAGTCTGACAATGACTTAAAATATTTCATTGCACACGTTTTTATCTGTTCTAAATGTACCTTACATTTTTTGTTTAATCCTCTAATCCAGGGGTGGCCAACCCGCGGCTCTCGAGCTGCATGCGGCTCTTTTCCTGGTTTCATGCGGCTCTTACGTTCATATCGAAGTTTGTGTTTGTTTTTTTTTTAATGTGCATGTTCGCTTCGCTTGAGTTCAATACGGTATTTTTAAGACTTAAATCATCTTGCCCCTACTGGGAAACTTTGCGGTATTTACATAAAAAAAAAAAAAACACAAACACAAACTTCAATATGCAAATTGTTTACTTAAATTTTAAGTAAACAATTTGTGTCAAGTTCGCTCTCAAAATGGCAGGAAAAATGCACAGCAAAACGAAAACATGAAGATGAACACAGGACGGTTTTAACAGAGTGGGAGAGTTTATATTTTTTTGTTGAACGTAATGACAAGTCAGGCGTCATTTATGTCAGGCGTCATTAGCGCATTTCAAATCTTCAGCGCCACTTCAGCTCACTCCATGCTAACATCAACCAGGAATTTCCAAAAGCGACTGAACTTCGCAAGCACAAGTTGATCAGGCAGAAAAGTCAGGCAGAAAAGCAGATACAGTTTTAACTGGTTTGGAACATTACATAAGCTAAAAAGCCATACCACGAAGGGGAGTTCATTAAAAAATGCCTCAGTGACGTTGTTGAAATCTTGTCTTTTGAACCGCATTGTATCAGACGTCTAACTGTCCCACCACACTGTTGAACACAGAATATGGGACATTAACACGGCTATTGAATCACAGTTGCACTCTGACCTGGAATGCCAGAAGTCCCACTAAGCAACATGCATAGTAAAAGAAAAACGCTATTGTAAATTATTATATTTTTGTTTGTGGACTTGGTTGAACTGAGAGTTTGTGTGTGTGAGACAGTAGACACAATGACTGGCCTGTGGTCTTAGTACTGTAGGAGTCAATTTCTGTCATTATCATGTTGGTGTGTGACATTTACAATAAATCTGGCTGAGCAGAGATGTGTGTGTGTGTGTGTGTGTGTGTGTGTGTGTGTGTGTGTGTGTGTGTGTGAGAGAGAGAGATGTGGCTCTTTGCAGTAACACAGTAAAAAATGTGGCTCTTGGTCTCTTGACTGGTTGGCCACCCCTGCTCTAATCAATGGATAAATATTGATGCTTTATGCAAATGTATGTTTATTATTAGTGAAACCAAACTCAACATAGAGCATGAAGACAAAATATTCTTGTAAAGGTTTTAAAGTAATAATGGTGTTTTAAATGACATAAATCATCAGGACACCAAACGGAACTAACGCTATGTTTCCACACGGACGCTTTTAATCGCCGGATGTGCGCATCATGGCGGATTTTGGTGCTGATATGAGACTTGGCGCATCAGTAAAACAAATGTTTAGTGATTAAAAATAATTTTTCGGTGTATCCGAGTAAAGAAAAGACGTTATGAAATAAATGTTGAAGGTTTTAATTTATATTTATATATTTTTATATTTTTTATGAATTTTTTTAAATAAAAATGGTCAAACAGAAATGCGCACCGCATAAATCAAAATCTGCAAACTTGCGGTCCACCACTTATTATGTCCATGAGGGAACTCAGATTTTAACTATGTTCAATCACGTAAAACAAGGATTGCATTCGGTACATGTGTGCACTGAACAGAAAGTCCGGTACTGAAACAGTTCGGTACTAATACGTGCACCATTACAACCCTAGTGTCTAGATTTTGTATTCACTGTCCTTCCTCTCTGGTCTCACTCAGATTTCGACATGCATGAGCTTATGATCTATGAGGAAGTTGCCCGGGTTCCTCCGTTCAAAAGGAAAACGCTGGTTCTGATCGGAGCTCAGGGAGTCGGACGGCGCAGTCTGAAGAATAAGCTTTTGGTTTCTGATCCCCAGCTGTTTGGAACTACAATTCCATGTGAGTAAAAGCTACACTGATATTAGCATCAGATATTAGCCCAAAAGAAAGACTAAAACAAAGCTCTATTTTACTCCGTTCATTTTTAAATGAGTTGAAATCTATTGATGACCTATTTATAAAAGGTATTTCTATATAACCAATGAGTGCATACTGTATTTCTCAGACACTTCCAGGAAGCCTAAAGCAGGCGAACGGGAGAGCAGGATGTACGCCTTTACGAGCCGAAGCAAAATGGATGCGGACATTAAAGCAGGCCGTTACCTGGAGCAGGGCGAATACGATGGAAACTTGTATGGCACCAAGATCGATTCCATACACGAGGTAGCCGAGGCAGGACGCCTCTGTATCCTGGACGTCCACCCACAGGTGAAAATACAAATATCTACAAGCCTGTCATTTATTTTTGGACTAATAATGGATGATGCAATGGTGAATGAGTGAGCTTGATAGTGTAATTTTTCTTTTTAGGCTCTCAAGATCCTGAGGACATCAGAGTTCCTGCCTTATGTCGTTTTCATCGATGCTCCGGAATTTGAAGTGCTCAGATCCATGAACAGAGCGGGAATCGAGTTAGGAGTGGTCAGCAAAGAGCTAACGGTGCGAGCTTAAGTCGTTTTGTTTATGATGTCTAGAACACAAAATCCAACTCCGTCATACTCAATCCTCTGAACCACACATTCAAGATCCCAAACACTAACCTCCAACCCCTTAGTGTCACTCCAACTCCAGCCCAAACCTCTCCAAACTCCAACCCTTAACTGTCAAACTTCAGCCCCTAACCCCAAACACTTTCAAACTCCAACACACAAGTCCTTCACAGTCCAAACCCTAACTTTCAAAATTTAACCCCCAACCACTTCAAACTCCAACCCGTGACCCCACCATTCAACCCCTACATGCCAACTCCTAACAACCACAGTTCAAACCCTAACCCAAAACTTCAAACCTATTCAAACTCAACCCCTAACCCCTTCAACTCTTAACCCAACAAACCCTAACCTTAAAACTTCAATCCTTAACCCCACAACCTTTAACCCATAACCTCACAACCCCTACCCCCCAAAACTTCAGCCGTTAACCCCACAACCCTTAAACCCACAACCCCTAACTCCACAACTTTAACCCATTATCTCACTACCCCAACTCTAAAACTTCAACCATTAACCCTACAACCCTTAACCCAACAACTTCAACCCTTAACCCCACAACCCTCAACCCCACAACTTCAAC
>JAAIIK010000034.1:4429691-4440652 GCA_014706435.1 Silurus glanis | reverse complement strand
TAATACAGTAATACACTAATACAGTAATACAGTAATACACTAATACACTAATACACTAATACAGTAATACACTAATACAGTAATACACTAATACACTAATACACTAATACAGTAATACAGTAATACTTGACATTAGTGATATGAAGATCGGATTATTTTTGTGACTTGTTTTTTTTTTTAATCCTGTTCATTAAATCGAACTAATCTTTTTTTTTTGTCATTTAGCTAATTTCGTTCCTGTAATCACCTCCGTAGCGTCTATGGGAGTCGCGTGATAAAAGAACGAACGGCTCGGAATCGGACAGTCGAGAGATGAACTGCTCAATTCCGTTTCCTGTATATAACCTACAGAGTTTTTGCGACACGTCCTGTAGGAAACGAACGAATCGTTCTTCGAGACGACTCGTTCTTCTCAATGAATGAATCGTTCATGAAGGACTCATCACTCATCGACGTAAGAAACGGTACAGGAAGATCACGAGTTACGATGGTTCAACTTACGATTTTCCGATCTTACCAGGACGATAGCGATGCGAACAAAAATTGTAAATTGCCTCGTTTAAACCGAACACTTACATGTCCTATATCACCACCGCCATAAACCTCCTCCCTGGTCTACCTCTTTTCCTCCTGCCTGGAGTCTTAATTCTCAGCATTCTTCCACCGCTTCATATACCCCGTGTCCCTCACTGTCTCTCTCGCCTCGTCTCTAAAATGTCCTGTCTGCTCAGTCCCTCTAATAACCTCATTTCTGATTCTGTCCATCCTGTCCAATGCCAATCCTCAGTACATCTGATTAGTGAGGTTATTACATGCTGATTCTGAACAAATAGAGGTGCGATGGAGAAGAGAAAGAAAGCATGTCGTCTGCGAAATGTCTCCTCCCTGCATGTCTGATTGTGTTATTAAATGCTCCATTGCTTTGCATAAAAAACACTTAATAGATGTGCTGGTATCTGCTCTGTGATCATCTCCTTCCTGAACGTCGATTCGTGCAGACTGCGAGCATCGAACCTGGCAGCTATTATTTTTTTATTTTTTTATTTATTTATTATCATTAATGAAGGCTGTAATTATATTAACGAGGAACTGAAATTAAGTTGAAATGAAGCTGGTTGAGTTTTTTTTATTTTTACATAATGTGATGTAGCCACATGGATCAGTTTACATTTGTCCTGTTCTGCTTGTGATACGCTTTCTTAGTTTTTCTGAAATAAATGTATGAAACAAAAGTCTTTGGCATTTCTAAAGGGAAAATATATACATACATTTTGGATTTCTACCAGCTCAGGGGTTCATCCTTTATTGGATTACTCAATTAGCTGGAGTTGCTGTCATGGCAACAAGTCCGTGCTCAAACCTGGGGTCTGGTCTTCATACATGGATTTTACCATTACATGGATTTTGTTGATTTGACCTGATCCATATAAAAGTCTCCGCCTCATAAAAAAAAGTTTGGCTAATTGTGACTCAAAATTCCCACTTTATGCCCCGCAAACTTTTTTCTCACAATTCCCACTTTATTTTTCCCAATTCTGACATTTTTTTTGCAATTCTGATATTTTGCTCGTATTTCTCACTTTGTCTCGCAATTCTGACTTTTTGCTCACGATTCCGACTTTATTTTTCACAATTCCGACTTTATTTTTACACAATTCTGACTTTATTTCTCGCAATTCCGACTTTTTGCTTGCAATTCCGACTTTATTTCTCGCAACTCTGACTTTATTTCTCACGATTCCAACCTTATTTCTCCCAATTGTGACTGCTAATGTTTAGCTAATCGGGCAGTGTCACCCCTCTGCAGGACCAGAAAATTTTACACATTGAAAATTAAATATTCTCCAATCAATAGATCGTAGCTGTGAAACAATGGATAAAATCATAAGGATTATTTTCCCGAACAGTGAGATCTTGTTGTTACTGGCAGAAATAAAGTCAGAATTGCGAGAAATCAACTGAGAATTACAAGCAATAAAGTCAGAATCCCGAGATTCTGTGAGAAAGTAAGTGTCATGAGTCATTTAGTCGGAATTGCGAGAAATAAAGTATTAGCAGAAATAAAATCAGAATCGTGAGGGGAAAAAAATTCCGAGAAATAAAGTGAGAAATGCGAGAAAAAGTTAAGAATTGTGAGAAATTCAGTCGGAATCACGAGAAATAAAGTCGGTAGTAGGCAAACTTTTTTTTACGCGTTGGGAATGGGCTTCCATAGAGCCGAGATTTGTTGGATTTTGGGGTTCATCCTGGAGTTGTTGTCATGGCAATGATGATTTTCTCGTGAGGGAATCGTTTACCTCGTTCATTTGTTGGCGCCTCATAATAAAAGTTTGTCTCGTCATCGAGTGGCGTGTGAACAGTAACATCATCTCTAGAATGTTGCATTTAATTCTGTTAAGCTACTTTTTGAGACGATGTTCACTGTGAAAGCGTTTTACTGATTAAACTCAATTTCAGATTTTTACTTGTTCCCGATTTCTACTGAGTCCTGTGGTGACTCCGACATGCTGCCAGAAAGAGCCAATTCAATCACAATGGCAGCCAATCACAATATTTCAGTTCATGCAGATCAATTCAATGTTATTTGTAGAGCCAATCTGAACAATGGACATTGTGTCATTACGGCTTCACAGAAATAAATACAAATATACATCTCATCATTGTGACAGCGGTATCAAAGAAAAACTCCCTAAGATGGTACGAGGAAGAAACCCTGAGAGGAACCAGACTCAAAAAGTGAACCCATCCTCATCCTCTACACTGAAAATCCATTCACTATTGTTCCATCATGGTTACATTTGTTCGCTGATGGAGACTTAAATGTAAATCTGTTCGTGTTCATTTTAGCCATAATATCTGATAAGAAAGCAGGAGAAAACTTTATGCTCTTTAGTGCCAAAGAAAATAAAAACCACAATCACGCTGAACTTTGCTTTTAGTCTCCCCAAGCCTTTATAGCACTTACGGTAAAGCTGAAATGAAGGTGAAGGTGAAACGTATCATGTGATAATTAGATAGTCGATTCGTGCAGACTGCGAGCATCGAACCTGGCAGCTATTATCTATTTATTTATTTATTATCATTAATTAAAATTGTAATTATATTAACGAGGAACTGAAATTAAGTTGAAATGAAGCTGGTTGAGTTTTTATTTTAAATATTTTACATAATGTGATGTAGCCAGTAGCTCAGTTACAGTAAGGAGCTCGGTTTCTTCTTCTTCTTCTTCTTCTTCTTCCTCTTCTTCTTCTTCTTCTTCTTATTATTATTATTATTATTATTATTATAATAAAGTTTTATTATTGTTGTACCACAAGGGGGCAGAGTTTCTCTGGTTTTACAAGACTTGATCGTCTTTTTGTAAGAAATCTGGTGTGTGTGTGTGTGTGTGTGTGTGTGTGTGTGTGTGTGTGTGTGTGTGTGTGTGTGTGTGTGTGTGTGTGTGTGAGTGAGTGTGTGACCACGTGAGCAAAGAAAAAAACAAACCAAGTAGAAAAAAAACTGTGTGTGGGCGGCCGAGGCTCATTGATGGGGAGTGAAGGCTGGTCCATGTGGTCCGATCCAACAGACAAACTCCTGTAGCTCAAACTGTTTTAGCAGCAAAAAGATATATACACACATACACATGCATTGCTGTGACCTTTTTATTCCAATTTTAAAAAATAAACAAAAAAGGGGGTGAAATTTAAACCTTCAACACAACACAGATTTATTCACAACATCCTTTCTTTACTCAGATATATTACAAAAAATATTAAAATTGTATATCATTTTTAAATTATAAAATAAAACAATTCTTTTTTTATCAATAAACATATGTTTTACTGAAGTCTCAAATCAGCTCCGAAATCCGCCACGGTGCAACACATCCGGCGATTAAAACCGTCCGTGTGGAAACCGAAGCCAAAGTTCCGTTTGGTGTCCTGATGATTTACGTCATTTAAAGCACCATCATTACTTTAAAACATTTACAAGAATATTTGGTCTTCATGTTCAATGTTGAGTTTGGTTTCACTAATAATAAACATACATTTGCATAAAGCATCACTATTTCTACATTAAAGATGGCAAAAGTACACACATCCTTTACTCGTGAAGAAGTACAGATTTTTGTGTTTTAAAAGACTTCAAAAGGAAAGAAAAGTTGAAGTACTGAAAGAAGATTTGGCTCTGACATGTACTCAAGTAAAAAAAAAACATTAGACGATACTCCTTTTTGAGTCCGGTTCCTCTTAAGGTTTCTCATACCATCTCAGGAAGTTTTCCGTTGCCACAGTCGCCACTGACTCGCTCATTAGGGATACACTGGTACTGGGGCAGAACCCGGTGCTGTAGGATCTCTGCTCAAGGCAAATCTAAAATCCAGCTTCTTGGTAGTGTAGAGCTTTAAACATAACAATAAAACTTTCAACATTTCAGCCAAAGAGAGTCACCAGACGTGATGTTTTTATAGAGGAAGTGACCTTAATATCTGATAAGCAAGCAGGAGAAAACTTCATGCTCTTGCGAGCCAAAGAAAATAAAAAGCACAATCACGCTGAACTTTGCTTTCAGTCTCCGTGAGCCTTTATCGCACCTACGGTTAAGCTGAAATGAAGGTGAAGGTGAAACGTATCATGTGATGATTAGATAGAGCTCCGAGACGTAGTCAAGGGTGTAACTCAGATCATATGACTTTCCTATGATTGCTTTATATTAGTTGATGTTAACGGGTTCCTGGATTGGGATCGGAAAGTTGCACCAAGGTTTTTTTTACAACACAGAAAGGCACATAGTCGAGTCGAATTCAAATCCAATTTATGGTTTATTTGTTAACAATTCTCATACTTATTGTCATAGTATATAAAAGTAATCACAAAGGAGTGGCACAAAAAAAAATATCACATCTACACAATTTCCTGGTTAGTCCTGAGCCAGTGAAATGAAGTGACCTGGTGGTTCTTCTGTGACCGTAAATGAAGATATTGACATGTTGAAGTCACTAAACGATATTATGTGATCGAAGATAATGTGGTCTTCAGAACCTATCCATTAGAGAAGATATTGAGGATGAATTTAGGGTTTTTATACTATATATATTGAGACCACAAAACTATTTGAAACATATTTAAGCCTTGAGATATTCAATTGAGACCACAAGAGAATAGAACAATGCAATATATGAATTATATGACATATTACAAATAACATGTAGAGCCTGGGAGATCATTTCATCAGCACACAATATGAGATAATAAACGTAGTCCATGAGAAAGTGCGTCGACACCACCAGATAATGCTGAGAATTTATGAGATAATATAATGAAAATACAAAAGAATACATATTGAGGTCACAAGGCAACATTTTGAACCCATGAGATAATATACACCATGAGATAAAGTAGTAAGGGCACAAGAAGCCATAAAATAATAAATTCAATGTCATGGGAAAGTGCATCACTGCTACCAGGTAATGTAATGTGTTCATGAGATAATATATTGAGGACCTGAGAATGCTGATTGAGGTTGAGAGACAACATACAGAAGCTATGAGATCATTGACACGACAAGATAATGTGGTAAGAGTACGATATAACTTCTGGAAGCCATGAAAAAGTGTGTTGACGCCACCAGATAATGTAGTGAGGACATGAGATAATTTATTGAGGATTTGAGATCATTAATAAAAGTCACTAGACAGCATTTTAAAGATATGAGATAATTGACACTACGAAATAGTGTAGTACAAGCACAAGCTAATCTCTGGAAGCCATGAGATAAATTAAAGCCATAAGAATGTGTGTCGACACAATCAGATCATTTAGTGAGGACACGAGATAATCTTATAAGGACATGAGATAACTTATTGAGGTCATGAGACAACACATTCAAGCCATGAGATATAAATACTCTATCGAGGACCTGAGATAATTAATGAGGTCACAAGACAACTTATTGAAGTTGTCATGAGATCATTTACATCTCGAGAAAATGTAGTAAGGACATTAAACAAACTCTGGAAGGTACGAGATAATAAATTGAAGCCACTAGAAAGTGCGTTGATACCACCAGATAATTTAGTGACGACACAAGATAATCTATTGAGAATTTGAGATAATTAACGAGACAACATATTGAAACCATGAAATAATCTGCACCATTAGATAATGTAGTAAGACCACAAGATAACTTCCTAAAATCATGAGATAATAAATTTAAGCCATGAGAGTGTGTCAACACCGCTAGTTAGGTTTGTGAGGACACAAGATAATCTACTGAGGACCTATGATAACTCAAATTACACAATGAGATATTGTAGTGCAAACATGAGATAACAGCTTGAGGATGCACAAGCTAAATATTAAAACCATGAGTTTCATTTCTGAAGATCTATATGTTGCTATATCTCGTGGTCACAACTTCAGTGGAATAATACTTAATATTTAACCTAGAACCCGTGTCCTAAAAATTCAAACAATGCGATCATAAAAAATTACCACCATGTCACCTCAGAGGCTCTGAACTTTAGCGCCTAAACATCTCCATCAAAATCATTTTCTGAACCGTTCATTTGGTGCAGGAGTCATCGATCAACAAATATTACGATGGCTGCCATTTTGAACAACCAGAATCAACCCTTTTTGCTCTGCCCCTTAGAACCCGCACTCTAGACCACGCCTCCCAGCTCCTACAGTCTGAAGGTGGGTTTATAGCAGGAAGCTGGACGTGTTCCAGATGATATTATAACTTAAATGTTAATACACACTCCGGCTGCTTTCTCAAGTTAAAAAAAAGGAGCTTTTATAATTGTATTAAAGGCGGAATAATAAAATATTTGTTTATTTATTTTTTAAAAATGATTTCTTTACTATTAATCTTATAATAAAGAATATTCTATAGCTATATAATAACCTCTGAGATCAAATGCAACCTTCTTGGTCCTTTAATTCCTAATTTATAGCATTCCATGCGCTCTTCATAAAATGATGTGCTATAGTTATTGAATAACTTAAAAAGATAAAAACCCACAAAATTATACACAATAATACAAGTATGTACACGATTCAACGATCGACAAAAAAAATAGCAGCTCTGGCTTTCAATCTCCATGGTTTGTTCATCGATGTCTTGGAAGGAATGAAGGAAGGAAGAAGGGGACATTTTCAGCTTCTTATTCCACAGTTCTATTTTCTCTACAGTTCTTCGGACTCTTCGTTGTCTTACTGTGGCAGAGGAGGACAGGATGAAGTGATCCGGCCTGGTTCGGAAGAGACAAATGGAGTGCCGATGGACTCTGTGTACGAGGGCGGAGGCTCGTTCGGGATTTCATTCTTCATTATCTGCAAAGAACAGACAGAGAAATGAGGAGGGGATAAGTTTGGCCTTGGTATTGTAGTATGGACTAAGCCTGCATTCTTGCTAGCAAGCAACAATGTGACAGAGCACAGGGTCCGCCATGATACAGCGTTCCTGGAGCACAGAAGGTTAAGGGCCTTGCTCAAGGGCCCAAAAGTGGCAGCTTGGCAGTAGCAGGGTTTGAAGTTGTAGCACAGTGGTTAAGGAATTGTTCTCTGGATAAGAAGGTCACAAGCTGAAATCCCAGCACCTGCCACTCCTGGGCCCTTAAACAAGGCCCTTCATCCTTAACTGCACAGTATATTGAGGCCCCACAATAAGCACAAGCCTCAGATCGCTATGGGTTAATGTACAAAGGCAACAAAATGAAATATTGAACCCCCAGGAGCACACAATAATACATTAAGAAAATGAGAAAATGCAATGATACCACTAGCAACCACATGATGTCGTGAGGACACCAGATAATATATTGAGTTAACTTGAGATAACATATGGATGGTGCTAGAGAACATATTAAAGCCATGAGATGATCAATCAAAGCCATGTGATGCCACAAGATAATATAGCGGGAATAAAGCATATTGAGGTTTAAAAATATTCTAGTGACAACGCAAGATAACATAGTAAAACCGAGATAATGAGATAATGAGGATGCCAGATTATCATATTGAGACCATGAGATGATACATTGACGCCACAAGATAATGCAGGGGACAAAGGATAACAGATCAAGGACAAGATGAATGAATGAGACTGCGAGACAACATATTGAGGACGCACAATGAGTATTTTAAAGCCATGAGACAACATATTGATGCCACGAGATAATATTGTGTTGTACGGACACAAGATAACATATAGAAGCCATGGGATAATATATTACCACCATGATGACCAATTGTTTAGGTTGTAGAATGTAGCAGGGATAAAGCATGTTGAGGTTTGAAAATATTATGGTGACAACGCGAGATAATGTAGAGACAATACATTGAATCCACGAGATAATGTAGTGGGGACATGGGATAATAGATCAAGGACACGATCGAGGACACGAATTCTTAGGTTTCCTTGTGGATTTAATATGCTACAGATTTGGGGCTCAGGAGGGTTGTTGGCTTGTTACTCCAAATCCAACTTTCCCACCAGCAGCATGGGTCCTAATATCACAATTTCTTTTTAAAGTGGATCAATAAACGGCAGGCGGAAAACGACGCGGGGTCGAAGCGTCTTGCATTTTGCTCACGTGCAGTACAGTACAGGGATGTAAAGCAGTTTCAGGTGTTTTAGTGCGGATGAACAACTTTTGGGAAACGATTGGAAACGATAATGTGGACACGGAGCAATTTGGTGTGGCTGGGATTTGAACTCATGACTTTCAAAACCAAAGTCCAATGCTTTAACCACTAAGCTGCCACCTGCTGTATACGCATATGTTCTGTTTCAGTTCTTCTCGGTTCTCCTCGGTGGTATGACGTACCTCGTTATACAATGGAGGAGGGGTGTAGTGCTCCGGCAGGCAGTAGCGTAGATGTCCGAGTTGTTGTTGATCAGACTGTGGATGGGGGATGACATAGACGGACTGAGGAGGTTCCACAGCACGTGCCGACGCCTCGGCCAACTGTCTCCGTTCCCGCCTCCTCTTCATGAAACATTTACACAAACCCGTGCATAACACAATCACAGCGAACGTCGGGATGAGGATTCTGCAGAGGGAGACGAGGGGAAGAGTTCAGCAGGCAAAAATTAAATGTAGATGAAATCGGAACTGTAACTGTGAAGAAAATGAATGTAGATATAAAATATGTGGCCAAAATTGGGACACCTGCTCCTGCTTTTTCCAGCCATCTGCAGTTCTTCCACAAAATGTTACCACAAATTTGGAGGCACACTTGCAAAAGAACACATTAGGATGCTTGGGTAGCATGAACATTTTTTCCTTCACTTGATCTAGGAGACCCAAACCTGTTCCAGCATGATGATGCCCCTGCTATAGAGCTCAAACAGTGTCGAACACCTTCGGGATGATCTTTTCACACTGACTGCACTCCAGGCCTCATCACCTCACCTACACCAGTGCCTGACTGTGCTAATACCCTCATGGATGAATGAATCTCACACAAATGTCCACACTCCAAAATGTAGTGGAACACAATTGGAGGTTGTTATAACAGTTAATGGGGACCACCTCTAGGGGAAGTGATAGCTCAGTGGTTAAGGCTCTGGGTTACTGATCAGAAGGTTGGGGGGTTTAAACCCTGGTATCTCTAAGCTGCCACTCTTTGGGCCCTAGAGCAAGGGCCTTGACCCTCTATGCTCCAGGGGTGCTGTATCATGGCTGACCCTGAGCTGTAAAGAACATCAGGTAAAAAAAAAAATAATAATTTACGGTAAAACCTGGTTAACGAGGTAGTCAGCTGACCTCATCATTTGGGTTCAAAACCTAGATCTGAACAACTGAAGCAACCTCGTATCATAACACTGCCCCCACAGGCTTGTACAGAAGGTACTAGGCACTCTGGATGTCAATTTGGGCTCATCAGACCACCTGATCTTTTTCCATTGCTCCAATCCTTATGTTCCATAGAAAAATTCATCCCCCCCCCAAACCCCCCCCCCCCCCCCCCCGATAAGGCTGCACAGCTGTTTCGTCCCAATCACTTGAGTTCTCTTCACATTGTAGGTGTTACGTTACTGCCAGCAGAAACATTGTTATAAATACAAATACTTACTGGAAAATGCGAAAGATCATTGGTAATGAGTTGTCCATAGATATCACAGTACTGTTGAATTCTGATTGATCAGGTGTTGATTTATTTCAGCTTTGGCACCTCGTACCTGATTGCAGTGTGACCAAAAAAAAAATTCAGACTGAGCTTTTAGTCAAATATTTTTTTCTGAGCACAAAAAGTTGAAGTAATTTTCATTTACACCACAACAGCGCACAGTCCTGCGTTCTTATTTACCCAGGTAAAGACGATGACATGACGGAAAGGCCTCTGTTTACGTTTCTATATTAAGCGCTGCATGTCAGCCAGAGCTGAACTCCCCCCGCCCCAAATCTCACCTGAATATCCTGCATTAAATCCCAATCAGAAACGTGAGTATCGCTGAGAGTTTCTGTTTTGTGTGCTGTTGCCTCCAGGCTGAACCTTAGTGAACTACCAGGAAATAATGGGCTGGGTGTGAAAACGCACAGCCTGGCATCAGCTCAGAGGTCAATCTCGAGCCGAGCCTCTCACATGACACTGTTTATTGTCATGTATTATTGGCATTACATGCAATACCAGATTATTACAAACTCTTAAAGGTCAGGGAAGTCCAAAGCAAGTATTTTGAACCCAGAAATATGATTCAAAACGTATTTTATTTATCATTATTTTACTTCAAACTTCCTATTTATAGATTATTATAAAGATATGATACGTTTATTTATTATTTATTGATTTATAGTCTTAGTGTACTTTCTTTCAATATTTATATAGTGAAAATATATAGGACTAAAACTAGACTAATATGAATAAATGAGTATTTATTTATTTAGTCGTACTGTACTTGTTTGTTTATATATATATATATACACACACACACACACACACACACACACACACACACACACACACACA
>JAAIIK010000034.1:4396215-4407186 GCA_014706435.1 Silurus glanis | reverse complement strand
CACACACACACACACACACACACACGTGAAACTTGTGCAAGTTGGCGTGGTTTTGGGCCCCCTTATTGTTGGAAATTAAAACGGATTTAAAAAAATAATAATAATAAAAAAACAATTCTTGTTAGATTGATTATATTTTTATTTATTATATTTTATTTCTATTTATTTTTTTTATTTTTTTTACATTTCCAATATCTCCCATCTACACACTGAGCAGGGGCCTCACTCAGGGGCCCAGCAGTTGCATCTTGGTGGTGCTTGGATTTGAATAAAATTGTGCAGAGCGTACAAATAGAATCATTTGGATGAATCCTCGATGCCCTTCAAGTTCTAGATTTAATATCAGTTTATTTTATTATAATTTAGAATTATAATAATTCATTATATTACATTTATGGCATTTAGCAGATAAAATATGGCATTTTGTGGACACCTTGTGGACCATAAGATTGTTATTCTTTCTGAACATCCCATTCTGCAATTAATCTCCATTTCCTGCTATTATAACCTTCACTCTTCTGAAAGATGTTCCACTGGATTTTTTAGGTTTATAGATCTCTGGTTTCCTAGTTGAAGTAGTGACTGGAGAACATCCTGTCCATCCACAGACTCATATATAGTTGTGTGTATTCGACTTTGAGGGAACAGTTTGGGTGAGAAACACAAATTCCTTGAAAAGGCAGGTGTTCAAATACTTTTGAATCACCTCTAAACACCAGGACTCTGGGTTTCCTCTCCTTCCATCTCTGTATGAGAGATGTTCTGATTGAAGGAACCTGATAAAGGAAGCTGAAGCGGCTCGAAGTCTGTGTCTGAGCTCTTTATTCCAGCAGAACTGGAGCAGTTTGGAGAGAAAGGTTTTGTTAGGAGGACGCAGAAAGATGGACGCGATTAAAATCTGCACACGTCTGAGGATTCGAGTGAATTTTGCACGAAGGTCACAAATTCATCCGTCACCAGCTTCCTAGCGGAGATAAGATCAGCTCATCTAAATCAACAAAATCCTATCAACAGGAAAGTTCATGTTTCTGCTCAAAACCTTCCAGATCTACTCAAATGACTGATTTTCAGGTTCTTAATGTAACAGACCAAAAAAAAAAAACACACCATAAAAAAACGGTCATTTCATGCTCCTGAGATACCACCAAACCAGTCCCACTCTCCTTCCCAGGCCTTTCTGATTAATCCTGATCTCTGGATCAGGCTCTCAATCTTCATTTGAGGACCACTTAGTGCAGCTGAGGATGTTCTCCACATGAACAGCCTGAAGGCACAGCCATGAGGTTCCTGCAGAAGACCAAACTGAAGAACCATGACGATCGAGCTGGACTGTAATTAATAAACTATTACAACGAATTGGTGCTGCACGTGACCAATTTCACACTCATTCGCATCAGTGAACAGCTGAGAACATCAACAATGAGAGAACTTTAATGAATTCTGTGGAGGTCAAGTTTGGGCTTCTTCAGTTTGGTTCCTCTTGAGGTTTCTACAAAAGTCATCACTGGCTCACTTGGTACAGAGAACCTTAAACTTAGAAATTAAAAAAGAGGAGGGGAAAAAAAGCAATATAAAAGAAATGAGAAACAAGGAGAAAAACAGAGGGAAAGAAAGAAATAATAGGAAAAGAAATGCAAAAAAAAAAAAATGTAAAGAAGGAAACAAGGAAGAAGAGGGAAAGGGGGAAAAAAAAAAGGTATAAAATAGAAAAAGAAAGACCGTAAAAATAGAAAACTATACTCGTCTCTTCTTTCTTCCCATACCCCAGTGATGTTTGGAAGCCGTGGTCAGAACACGTGATCAGCCATGATACAGCACAGAGCACAGAGGGTTAGGGGCCTTTCTCAAGGGCCCAAGAGCGGTAGCTTGGTGATACTTAACCACTGCGTTCGCACCTCCCCCAAAACACACGCTGGAGACATTAAACACTTTCACTGAAGTCTGTTTAGGAGCAAATTAAAAATAAATAAATTAAAAAAAATAGCAGCAAAAAACCTGAAGTGCAAATTTGAAAAATGTAAATAAAATTGCAAGACTTTAATCAGGAAATCAGGAGGTAACGACACGAATGAAAGACGAGCATTGATGGACTTTCAATATTTTATTGAAAAGGCTGAAGCCGAGTGAGAGCTCAGGCGATGCTCCCGGCGTTTGAAGCGATCCTGGGCCACAGATCTGCACACTCCTTGGCTACGGGTCCTGTAATCGCTGAACCTATTAAACAGAAGAAAAAGAAAAAGTTACAGCTGCACCAGACATCAAACAGTGGAACAGTCTGGAAGACGTTCTTTTGTTCCATCACGGATTGAGGTTGAACAGTACGGTGTAAAACTGCCACCTCACCCAAGAGTGACGGGTTTGGCTGTTCCCTTCCACGACATCTCCCTCGGCCACGTGCGGACGGAGCGAGTGCTTTTTAGAAGGGGGGGGAGGCGAGGACGAGGACGTCCTGCCGTGATAAACGCGCTCACCTTTCATTTCTCCTTTGTTGTTCACTATGACCCCCGCGTTGTCTTCGAAATACAGGAACACGCCGTCTTTTCGCCGGTACGACTTCCGCTGTCGTATCACCACCGCCGGATGCACTGCAACGCAACAAGCTCGTGTTGGTCATATTGAGAACACGTGAGACGCCACGTTCACTCGAAGCGTGCTTGTGGGCGGAGCTAGCGACAAAACTGAGGAAAGTGAATTTTTATTTATTTATTATTTCAAATAGAATTACAGGTGAATCAAATCAAGATGTCGATTTTTCTAAATTATAATCGGTGTGGCCAAAAGTATCGGGACACCCAGCCTTTCTAGCACATATGCGCTTCTACAAACTGTTACCAGGAGGCATATAAAGGACACGGATGTGGTGGGACTGAATTTTCTCCTTCGTTGGAACTAGGAGATCCAAACCTATTCAAGCGTTACACGATGCACCTGTGCACAAAGCCAGCTTCATGAGGATACGCTGGTTTTGGAGCAGAAGATCTCCCTCTAGAAAGCTCTAAACCCTCAACCCTCTCACACACCTCCACAAGCACACTTCATAATCTAATAGAACATCTCCACAGAGGAGTGCAGGATATTACAACAGCAAACTGAGATGAAGGAGATGTTCAGAAAGTAGTATAGCCAGGTGTCTCTCCTATACAAGTAAATATTTTGTTTACTCCTTGAACACACCCCTTATTCCCACCCATGCTCACAAAGCTGAA
Organism: Silurus glanis; assembly: GCA_014706435.1. Taxonomy (NCBI): domain Eukaryota; kingdom Metazoa; phylum Chordata; class Actinopteri; order Siluriformes; family Siluridae; genus Silurus; species Silurus glanis. Next base: position 4,403,980 of record JAAIIK010000034.1, on the reverse strand, counting down.
TAAAATGATTGACAGGAGGCTCATCCAATCATTAAATCGTACTCAAGAGATCTTCCAAAGTAAAAGTACAGATCTATTAAAGGGGTGACAGAACATCAGAAGAGACGTACCCTTCTTCCTGAGCTCTGGCTTGCCTTTCTTGACCGTGGCCATGACCATGTCACCCACACCTGCAGCAGGAAGCCTGTTCAGACGGCCCTTGATGCCTTTGACTGAGATGATGTACAGGTTCTTGGCACCTGATGAGAAAAACGCACAGTCAGTAAAAGACCAGAATGGTGAGAAGATCCGCTGTATAAAATCAAACGAAGTAACGGTGTTCCATCACGGATTGAAATTAAACAGCACAGAATTTATCGCTGCCATCTCACCCAAGAGTGATGGGTTTACTATTTCCTTCCACGACAACTCACTCAGCCACTGAGCAGACCAAGCAAGTGCTTTAAAGAAGGAGTTCAGACCTGATCCTGGAGAACCTCAAACTTCAGAAATCACTCCAGCTTCATACTCCAGCTTTCCTACCCTGATCCTGGAGAACCTCAAACTTCAGAAATCTGGTCCTGCAAAGCCCTGGCTTTAAAACACCATTTATCCCAAAGTAAATCCTCCAATCTGTTGTTTTCCAAACCTTAAACCTAAAAGATCTTCCCAACTTTGGTCCTGATGTACACCAGTTTTCCAAACACCAACCTAAGAACACATCTTCCAACCTAGGTCCTGGAGAATCTCCATATACTTTCCAACCCTGACCTCATTGAAAAGAAGCTCGTTTCAGAATTCTGCTCCTGCAAAAGCCTGGCTTTTCACCACTGATCCTGGAGAACTTTAGGTTCTCTCAAAGCAGCACTTTAACCTAAAATCACCCAAATGTAGTTGTAAAGTGGTCCAGGTTTCCCAACCTTAATCCAAGAAAACCCCAGATTGCCTCAAACTAGATCCTAAGGAACACTGGATTTTCCAACTCTCAACCCAAAAGAACCCCAGATCCGAATGAACCCCTGGTTTCCCTACCCTAACCCAAGAGAACCCCTGTTCCTCCCAACCACAATACAGGAGAACACCAGTTTTCCCAATCCTAACCCAAGATCTTCCAACCTAGGCCCTAAAGAACATCAGGTTTGCCAACCTAAATCCAAGAAAACCCAATTTTGCTCCTGTAGAACCTGGAAATTCCCCCAAAGCTTAACCTCAATGCCATCCCTGGTCCTACAAAACATCAGGTCACAAAAGGAGATCCACGAGAACCTACAATCACCTGCAGAACCCGGAGAACACTAACATGCAAAGGAACCGACAAGGTGCACGTGATAAGCACCAAGACACAATTAACAGTCTGGATACAGTCATGAACATCATGAATCTGAAGCTCTCACACTTCATGGAGAAGTTACCTGTGTTGTCTGCGCAGTTGATGACCGCTCCAACTGGGAGACCCAGCGAGATGCGGAACTTGGCTCCAGAAGAACCTCCACGTCCTGAAAGAGAAGAATATCACCACCATTATCTTAAAGCAGATGATTCTTGTAGACCAACACACGTGTTCATACAGGACATTAATCACTCTCATTCCTAAAACAAGCTCTGAAACCCTCCTCCTCTCAAACACGAAGCTCCTGATGAACATTTCTGAGGGAACTAAAATATTTACCCCCTAAAACTTCTCCATCATGATGAAGACTAAAAGCCCATGCAGCTGCTCTGAGAATGCTAGTTTCCTCCCGCGCGCAGCTAGCATGCTAATCTCCTTCATATCGAAAAAATTCCCCTCAGGTTTTAACTTAAATACTTATATTTTAACAAACACAAATGAAAATAAACATCTCAGACCATCATGGTGACCCCAAGCTCGGTTTTAAGGTTCCTCGTGAAGACCCGAACCGCCATCAATTTACAAACCCGGTCCGAATCGAAGGTTTTTTTTTAATCAAATTAAACCGTTTTTTCATCAATATCCACCAAAACATCTCCCACAACACATCCTAAAGCATTAACGTTCCCCAAAACACGGTTTAAACGCGTCCATTAGTGCGGATTAAAACGGATTCCACACTCCGGATCTTTACCTCTTTTAGACATGGCTGCCGGAAGGGTAAGAGGAGGGAGGCAGAAAGGAACGCTGGGAAATAGCGTCGCGCGCACCACAGAGAGCAGCGCTTCCGCTCCAGAGCTTCTCAGGACCCCGTGTGTGTGTGTGTGTGTGTGTGTGTGTGTGTGTGTGTGTGTGTGTGTGGGTGGCCGCCACATTTGCCTGATCAATAATAAATCTTATAAACGGTTATATTACAGTTTATTCCATTCCTAAATTATGTGAATGTGTTGAAAGTACTAGATGGATGTCGAATTAAACTTCCAAAGCCATTTCAAAAGCATTTAAAAAAATCTACCCATTACATTAAAAAAAGAGTAGAGATGACAGATTTTGAAGATGGAGGTTCACAAGCCATTGGTTTTGATTCTATAAATAATCTTCTTTATTGGGATTCTCCCATTAGGGGGCGCCACAGCAGATCATCCGTCTCCATACCCCCTCTGTCCTCTACATCTGCCTCTTTTCAAACCAACTACCTGCATGTCTTCCCTCACCACATCCATAAACCTCCTCCTTGGTCTTCCTCTTTTCCTCCTTCCTGGTGTCTCCATCCTCAGCATTCTCCTACTGATATACCCCATGTCCCTCCTCTGCACATGTCCAAACCATCTCAATCTCACCTCCCTCACCTTGTTTACAAAACGTCCTACATGCACTGTCCCTCTAATAAACTCATTTCTAATCCTGTCCATCGTCGTCACTCCCAACGAACATCTCAACATCTTCAGCTCTGCTACCTCCAGCTCCGCCTCCTGTCTTTTACTCAATGCATGTTTATTATTATTATTGTTATTATTATTATTATTATTATTATTATTATTGTTGTTGTTGTTGTTGTTGTTGTTGTTATCATTATTATTATTATTATTATTATTATTATTATTATTATTATTATTATTATCATTATTATTATTATTATTATTATTATTATTATTATTATTGTTGTTGTTGTTGTTATCATTATTATTATTATTATTATTATTATTATTATCATCATTATTATTATTATTGTTGTTGTTGTTGTTGTTATCATTATTATTATTATTATTATCATTATTATTATTATTATTATTATTATTATTATTATTATTATTCATGGTGCTTGAAAGGTGCTTAAAATATAATCTTGAATACTTATCACTATAATTTATATTATTATTAGTGGTAGTTTTTCTATTATTATCATTTTGTTATTATTATCATCATTTTTTTTAATCATTATTATTATTGTATTTATTTTTATTTATTTTTCTGGACACTTCTGGATACATGTCCTAATAAGCAGTTAATATATCATAGAGTAGGAAATCTATGAGGAACGTATTAATTGTAACTCAACAAAAAAAATGTTTATTCAGAAAAAAAGATACGTGAAATGAGATTCATGCTGAACAACGTGAATAAACAGATAGTATCTTTTGAGATGACTGTTTTAGGACCATACTATGGATCCTCTGGTTTGAAAGTGCTACATTTATGAGGATAAAAAAAAATACCTGGAATATTTACATAATGCTAATTTAGGCCTTCTAAGATCTTCCCAGGAGAGTGGTGCTGATTATAACAGCATATGGAGACTAAATGTGTAATGGGATTTTCGAAAAGCATTTAGAAACTTATAATCAGGTGTCCACAAAATGTAGCTCATAACGTGTATGTTGTATTGTGCATTAAATTTTATATTGTATGATCTAGAATTTGTTTCATTTTCATGGTAACTTTTCTCTACGCCTTGTCTACTGTCTCTCGCCGAAGTCTAACTTATTATTAAAGTTAAGTTTTTGTTGGGTTTCTTTTCCTGTCTTTGTTTGTTTCTACTCTTGCATCTGATTCGCTGGATTGTGTGACAGAGTGGGCGGAGCTTACTTTTCAGTTCCCAAATGAAATATTGTTGTTTACTTAATTGATAATGTGGACCTTCGTATTTTTGGTGCTGAGCTCAATAAAGTAGCTTCAATAAACCACAGACTTCTTCACTCACTGGAGTCTTGTGGTTTTTGAGACATTTCCACATAACACGTCCTTTTGTTTCGATGCATCAAACCGTAATCCGTAAAACACGCAAGAATTAGACGCCGAATGAGTGGAAGGAAGTTCTGTGGAGTCCGAATGTGATATTTTTGTCTCTAACAGAAGAATGTGTGTAAGATGGAGAACAGAAGAGAAGATGTGATCAGACTCCCTCACCCCCCACACTCACACATGGAGATGGAAGTTGTATGGTTTTGGGTTGTTGTAAAACCATTAGTGTTTCCACACGTGCACACACGTGAACGCTATAAAACAAGTATAAGCTAAAGAGGAGTTTATATATTAGGCCACACACACACACACACACACACACACACACTCACACTGGGACGTGCATTCGCTTGATATTTTATTTTTCAAAAGTTTGTTCACCACAAACACATTCTCACAGGTCACAGCGTGGTTCCTGCGAGTGTAGATGAAAGATGGATCCCAGAATGCAAGTGTTTTTGACCGGATGTCTTGGATCTGGAGGGGGTTGGAGGAGGTCAGCGTTGGCACTCGGTACAGCGCAGGTTGTGTTTCTCCCGGCCGTGGATAAACGCTAAAGCCTTCATGGGATGGCATCCAACCTGGGCATGCGCTCTCTCTCTCTCTGCCTCTCTCGCTCCTTCTCTCTCTCCATCTCCTGCTCCTCCATCTGCTTGAACGCGTCTTCGTCCGGCCGCTGGCGCTGTTCACACGTGGCGTGCGGGTGCGTCTGCCAGGTTCCGTCTCGGTAGGTACAGAAACAGACAGTCCATTCGTCCACCTCCACTCGCTCTCCAGCAGGAATGATGCGGTTCCCGGCGAAGCAGTTTGGACCTTTAAGAGGAAGCGACACGAATATGCAGGTCAGAGGAAGGGATGAGGAACATCTGGAGCATTTCCTGGTTTTTCATCCACATTCAGAAATTGTAATTCTGTGTTCACGAGATTCACCTTTGACCTGTTTTACAGCACTTTTTCTTCATCGGTTGGCACGATCCATCAATTCACGACACATTTACAAAGTCTTTTTTTGATAGAAATTCAAGCTTGGCAGATGTTGACAGCTGGTTCGACCCTTTTTTTATTCAGTGACGTACGCAATGAACTGATGCCGAGATGTTTTTGGCGTTAAAACTATTCAGGTGAGAAACAGTGTAATATTTTTTTGATCAACACGACATCAACGATCGATAGTGTGAGAAACAGCAGATATTGTAATTGTACACAATCGATGAAATGAATGTACCAAAGCGAGAAATTGGTTTTACGACGTGCACAAGATCATGTGGAGGTTGAACAAGCAGGTTTGAGAATTTCATTTCTGATCTGAGAAACGCTTCGAACCAACGGAGAAAAACTGTAAATAAGGAGAACGCATCAGAAAGTCTGCTGACCAATCAGAATTCAGAATTCTGCAGCACCTGGTGGTATAAATGTGAAGGATCTGGAGCAAAGGTGGACAACTGTGTCTTTGCTTTTTAGAGTTCACTGTGACAAAACACACACACACACACACACACACACACACCAATCTGTTCCTCTCGTGCCGTCTGTTGTCATCAGCTCTGCCCCCTCGGCCCTCTGCTCTCCCAGCAGGTCGTGCTCCAGTTTCTATTTCCGGAGAGGAAGACTGCTAGTGAGCGCTTCATTGAACGGCAGCGTTGCATCACCGTTTTTCCACTGCGCCACTCAGCACGTAAACAACGATCACAGCGTCACACATATCAGTGTGACCCATGTGAGAAGACGGAGGCTCAGAAAGACAGGTGGACAGTAAGACACAGAGGTTCACAGAGAGCTCGAACAACAGACACATGGCTGGGTTGACTGGTATAGAGACAGACAGAGACAGAGAGACAGAAAGACAGACTGAGAAACAAGAAGGACAGGACAGGTCTAAGACAGACAGGAAATCAGACAGACAGATAGACTGTCTAAAGAGACATGCTGAGAGACAGAATGAGATAGAGTGAGTGACTGACAGACTGGAAGACAGAGACAGACAGGTTTAGAGACAGACAGATAGACTGAGTGAGTGAGTGACAGCGAGACAGACTGAGTAACAATGAGACAAACTGACTGACAGATAGACAGGCTGTGAGACTGAGAGACAGAATGAGGAGACAGAATGAGTGACAGAGTGACAGATTGGGGACTAGAGACAGATGAAAGAGTAAGTGACAGAACCAGACTAAAAGATAGACTGAGTGACAATGAGGCAGACAGGGTGACACAAAAACAGACTGAATAATAGACAGAGAGACTGAGAGGCAGACAGAGTCTCAGATTGGGGAACACAGACAGGCTGGGAGACAGAGCGGCAGAATGAGAGGCAGACTGGAAGCAAGAGACAGACTGGGGAAAATGACTGGGAGACAGGTGGAGTGACAGCAAAACAGAGTGTGACGGTGAGACAGAGTGAGTGACAGAGAGACAGAGTGAGTGACAGTGAGACAGAGTGAGTGACAGGAAGAGAGTGCTTGACAGTGAGACAGACTGAGACAGCGTGAGCGGTGCTGAGACAGACTAAGTAACAGTGAGACATTATGGGTGACAGTGAGACAGACTGAGTGATGGTGAGACATACTGGAGACATATTGAGAAACAAACGTGTCTGACCTCAGGTGACTTCTATAGTGCAATCTGCAATACCAGGATACTCTCTGAGTGTTCTATAGTTTGTGTGTGTGTGTGTGTGTGTGTGTTTCTCACCGCTCTTACACACAGGGCAGCAGTGTTTGGGTTCGTATGAGGGGTTTACACAGTGCAGAGCCGGACAGTCCGATATGCTGCAGTACACTTCACCACTGGGCTCACAGCGACAACGCTCACACCGGGACAACTACACATACACACACACACACACACACACACACGCAGACACACACACACACGCACGCACGCACACACACACACACACACACACACACACGTATGTGTGATACACATGATAGAAGATATGGCATGTACACACTACTCTTTAACCCTGTAGAAGATTTCAATAAAATATTAAACATTATTTATAAAAATGATGAAAGTTGTAATCACGTGACCATGCGGCTCACCCTGAACTCCTGGAACACCCGGTATGTTTTGCCTCCGTACACACACACTTTGCTGATGGCCTCACACACCGGGCAGCACGACTTGTACCGGATGCGCGTGCAGCGCGGGTGTATGCGCGGACACTTGGGTCGCACGCACACCGGACCGTCCACCGTGCACGTGCATGGGCACGCGGTGCGCCCCGGGTAATAAACCTCGCCGAGGTTGTACACGAAGCCGTGATCGTCGATGCACCATTTGCCCCGGTAATCTCCGAACTCATAATCCAGGTCGGATTTGGAGGAAGAGGGTGATGAAGAGGAGGAGGAGGAGGAGGAGGAGAGGAAAGTGGAGAACTCGGAAACGGCGCGGCAGAGAAAAGCGCACAGGAGCGCGAGCGACGGACACAGCGCGAGAGCGCGCATGATTTTACGATTCACACACACACACTGACCGGCCGCTTCCGAAGCACTTGGGCGCAAGGTGTGTGTGGCTGTGGCTGTGGGTGGGTGGGTGTGCATGTATATGTGTGTGTTTGCGTGTAGGTGGGTGTGTTCTCCATTTAACCACATGCGCAGAAAACATCTATCTATCTATCTATCTATCTATCTATCTATCTATCTATCTATC
>JAAIIK010000034.1:4366709-4376709 GCA_014706435.1 Silurus glanis | reverse complement strand
CAGTAAAGTTATACAGAGTAAAGCTAAACACAGTAAAGTTATACACAGTAAAGATAAACAGTATAATTATACAAAATAAAGTTAAATACAGTAAAGTTATACATAGTAAAGCTAAGTTATAAAGTTATACACTGTTTTATTTGTTTTTTTAACAAAGTTATACACAGTAAAGCTAAACACAATAAAGTTATACACAGTAAAGATAAACAGTACAATTATACAAAATAATGTTAAATACAGTAAAGGTTTACAAAGTAAAGCCAAGTTATAAAGTTATACATTATTTTATTGTTTGTTTGGTTTTATTTAAAAAGTTATACACAATAAAGCACAACACAGTAAAGTTATACAGAGTTAAGCCAAAGTTATAAAGTAAAGTTATACATTGTTTACATTGTACATTGTAGTTATATTGAGTCCCTTGTTTTAATATCCTGTAAGTATTCCAGTATTTGGTGATACTTCAGTATTTTCTGGAAAACTCCTATATATGTACTTTCTAAAGAGTAAAAAAGCTGCCTTGTGTTGTTGAGTATTGCAGTCCATTAATATACGTTAGATTCAAAATTGAAGTTGAGCAATTGTCTTTCATATATAGTACAGTTCATTTGATGTAGCTTTTTATCTGTGCACTGGTCCCATTCTGTTTTTTTGAGCTGTTTAGGTTTATTAGTTGTTTGAGGTCCATAGCGGTTAAGGTTTTCGACTTTGGATCTAATGGTTGCGAGTTCAAATCTCAGCCACACCAAGCTACCACTCCTGGGCCCCTGAGCAAGGCCCTTAACCCTATAGCTGCTCTGTTGTATATGAGATAAATGATGTGTAGCTCTGGATAAGGCCGTCTTCCAAAATACTGCAAATGTAAATTTTACGGTACGCGACTCCCATTTTGAAGTAAAGTTATCCACAGTAAAAACAAACAGAAAAAATACACCATTCACCAGAAGAAAGCCGAAAACAGCCCCGTGCCAAGCACTACCCACTGCCTAATTCACATTACTCAGCACATGTTTCTCTCATCACATAATCACAGGGTCAGAATCAGAAAGATTTCTAAAGGCACTATCGGATTAGCATGCTAAATCACCCCTTGACTCAGAACAACTGTGTAGCATGCTATAAAGAGGCTCGGCGATAACTGACTTACCCGGAATGCACTCAACAGCAAGTGAGGAGTAAAAAAAAAAACGCTCCATATCCACCGACAGCATCTTCATGGCCTTTAGCGCAGCCATAACACTTTGCGAGGCGAACATAAAGCGCGAGAAGAGAATGACTTTGCGATATTGCATCAGCCAGTCAGCGCCGTTGTCACGGCGAGGAGACAGATTTCATTCATTTGCTCTTAATGCCAGACGATCGTTACTGTTTTATTGGTCTCTGGTTCTCCACGTTCGCTGTCTACAGCCATGTAATTACGTGACTTGGCCGTTGATTTCAAGTAAACAGGGTGCGAAGCTACAACAACTGCAACAAAAATCCAATGTAGTCTCTGGACAAAAAAAAGTGAAGTGTTTTTAACCAGTTTTAATTGCCCTATAAATATACACAATATGGCAAAAGTATTGGGACACCTACATTTCTCGGTGATATGTGGTTCTTCGCCAAACTGTAACCACAAACCTGGATTTTTCCTCCTTCAAATAGGAAACCCAACCCTTTACCAGCATGTCACTTCTCCCGTGCACAAAACCAGCTTCATGAAGATATGCTTTACATGGATCGGAGTGGAAGATCTTAGAGCTCTGACCTCAACCCCTATTGAACTGAAAAAACGTTTTTTCATGCTGACTGCACCCCAGGTTTCCTCACCTCAACTACATCAGTACCTGACTTTACTAACACCCTTGTGGATGAATAAGTCTCCACAAATCTCCACAAAATCTAGTGGAACATCTTTCCAGAAGCTTATAATAACAGGAAATGTGAACTAAATGTGGAGTGCAATTTACCAATCTTGCGGTCAGGTGTCCACAAACTTCCACATAGTACACAAAATATATACAATAATACATGGATTTTTTTTTGGGTGGTCTACATGTTCTCGATTCTCACAGGGCTCTGATTGTAGACCTTCTCACCTATGTGCGATTTTGACCACGATTTTGCTTCGCCTTGTGTATTGTCCTCGTGATTCGCTGAAAATCATGAGCAAATCAGATCATGAAGGGGTTTTTTTTGGTTAAGAAAATGACATTCATCTTGCCTTCACACACAAGTAAGAGTGAGCGGAGTAGTGTTTAATATCAGATTGGGACAGAGCCCTTGAGGAACGCTCATCAAAATCCTAATTTTTGCTTCACAGCCATAACTGGGTTGAATGTTAGTTATGGGAAGAACAGATCATTTTAGTGACTCGGTTCTTTGAATCATGTTTATCCAAATGAACGAATCTGTTTTGAGTCATTTAGTTCTACATACTACATACAACTTTGCCTACTGTTCCAATAATGAAAAAAATGACGATGCAGCTTAGGACAAATGATGATAAACTTAATGAGTAGCTTCACCTTTCACTCTTCTTGTCCACGTTAGTAATTTTGTCACGTGACCCATAATTATTGGAAAAATAATGCCAGGATTCGAACCAAAAAAAAAAAAAAAAACAGATCTATTGCATGGTGTAGCATCTATGGGAGTCACGTGAACGAATGAACGAATCAGACCAGTGGAAGTATGACCAGAGGATAGTATGACCACTGACCAGAGGAAGTATAATTCTCATCTCAATCTCTGGTGAATGCCAGGTGTTTGTGTGTGTGTGTGTGTGTGTGTGTGTGTGTGTTGCATAGTAGCTATGTCACCTGTTTAGTCCGTCTGCAAGAACAGATGAAAGACCTGCTCATCATTATTATCATGACGATCTCTCATCATCTCACTATCTCTCTCTCTTTCTCTTTCTCTCTCTCTCTTTCCCAGACATACACATCTTTGCTTCGTTTTCCTCACGCTTTCGCCCTCGAATGAACGCGAGCCTGAATTGGATCGTTACTTTATTAACACAATATGTCTGATTTACTTTGAGCACCATTAAGACCGGCTCATTTGCTAAAGCACAGAAAATAAATTGCACTCGTAATTTGTTTCCTGTCTGCCGGCGATCCTGCTAACAATGATGGCTGTTTAAAATAGCAGCGCTGCTGAAGCAGCTCATTTGCATACACTTTAGGCTTGTGGTCTTTTGTCTCGAGGCCGCGTGGAGCACAAAGCGACCGGTCAAAAGATTTTCTTTCCCCTCCGTCGACATTGAGGTTACACACTAAAGCGCAAGGAGTGAACATTATATGGACAAAAGATTATGTGCTTTTCGAACATCCCGTTCCACATTGAGTCCCCATTTACTGTTATAATAAGCTCCACTCTTCTGGGAAGATGTTTGTGGAGATTCATTCAGAAACAAAATGTGTTAGTAAAGTCAGGCAGTGATGTAGGTGAGGTGAGGAGGCCTGGGGTGCATCCCGAAAGGTGTTGGAGCTCTATAGCAGGAGATCTTCCACTCCGACCCATGGAAAGCAGGTTTGGGTCTCCTAGTTCAAGTGAAGGAAAAAATGCATCTAATGACGTCTTATATAAGTGTGTGGGTGCGGTGGATAGATTGGACAAAGGGGGCTGGATTGGTGCACTGGTGTTCATCATCGCTTCAGTCATCTGTCCTCATAAGCATGCGGCGTTTTTTTTTTTTTTCCCTCCCAGATGCAGACTGTACCAACACATTTGAATCACACACTAATACTAATTCATCGTGAACCGTTCTGTGTTTCCTCAGCTCAGATCAAACTCGCCAGATTCCTGGATACTGTAGATTTACATTAACACCTTTTGGCAGACGCCCCAATTATCTCATTCATACATTTGAGCAGTTGAAGGTTGCTCAAGGGATTTGAACTCACAACCTTCTGATTAGTAGTCCAACATCTTAACCACTGAGCCATCACTACCCCTGAGCTACTTATAGTTAAGTACTGCTGCTGTAATCATAAATCGTACACCTTTATTAATGCTGGGTGATGTTGCCTGGGTTACTGATCAGATGGTCAGGGGTTCAAACCCCAGCGGTGCTGTACCGTGATTGATGTTGCGCTCCGACCCATTTATGGCATGTGGCAGACCTACCAGAATTATTTTATTTACGGTACGAGGTTGAAGCATTTGAGGTGTTCCCGTGTGTTGTACTTCAAGAGCTTTTACATTTAGTTTATTGTGTTCTGTTTACATTAGAGTTTCTATCCAATCAGATTTGAGCCCGTTGCCGGGGTCGAAGCAATCTTTCGTGAGCCTTCGAAAAGACAAGCTCCTTCTTTAGATCAATACGAAAGAAAAAAAGACGACAGAAGGTTAATGGGAAGGACGATCCGCTGTGGTGCCCCCTAATGGAAGCAGCCGAAAGAAGACGAAGAAGGAAGAAGTTAATGGGAAACTACGATACATTTTCCGTGTTGAATTTCACAGAAGCTGAACACCGATATCAAAACTGGTTTAAACGAAGCTAAAATGCGACAGCAGCAGTTTTTCAGGAAAAATAGCGAGGTCTTCACAGCGAACGCTTTTAGCGTAGACAAGACGATACGCATCTCTCGATGCACGATGTCTAGACGTCTCCGTAACGCATGAGAGCGAAGCACCCCGACCTCCCCCTCCCCCACTAACCACCAGTGGTAAAATTGATGTGAAGCCATTACAGCGGCCGCGAGCAATTATAAAGAATTTATCTCATTCGTGCCGTAGCGCCGCGACGTTAACATTAGGCCAATATTCTGATAGCGTTTAAAGCAACTCGCTCTTCTAACTCTCCCCATTTTTTTTTTTTTGGGTTTCCTTTTTTCTGTCCTTCCTGAGATCCCTCCATAAATACTGATTACAGCCACATCCAGTGGCTTCGCTCCTTTTCCCCGCCGACGGAGATGGAATCCGCAGCATCTGGGTGCCGTGATGAATCGCTGATGTCCTTGGCGCAGTTCATTTGCAATCCATTACGGCGCATTAGCTCGGTGTCAGAGACCAACCCAAACACGATGCATCACTACCGAGCCGAGACGGGAACCCGTCCGATTCCACAGCTCACCCCCCCCCTGCACTGTACACGCCAGCCAAAAGCGCCCGCATACCATCTTTTCTCTTCGCTAACGCCTCCAGGATGAGATAGGAATTCGCCATATGTGTGGGTTTTAGAAGGAAATGCACACAAAAAACATTATGCCTCTGTAGATATGGCGTAATGAGAAGAATAAGAAACGACACACTCCCATGTTGTACACTTGGGAGTGGATTGTGTAATGAAATACGGTTCAGTATTTTCAGTAAAATGGTGTAAGTTCTCACACCTACTGGAGCTGTGGATCCCAACCTTGGTCACTTCCCGTCATTGATTTTATATAGAGCTTTAGCGTCTGGAATTCTGCCGCTCGAAATCACACACGGATTAAATCGTGCCGTCAGATTACATTTATTTGAACAAATTGCAATAAATAGTTATTATTTAGTTAGTTTTTCCTGGTGCTGTTTTTCGCTTGATTTTATTATTATTATATCCTTTGAACGTTATTTTCGGTTCGTCAAGTTTATTTTGGGCCTCAAGCCGTTTATGAAAATCCAATCAGCCAATCAGACCAATCAGAATCCAGAATTCAGCAGCAATGGGGTGATCATTTATCCGATTCCTTGGGTCACATCGTTTACTGTATACTGGAGAACTGTTTGGAGAAATCTCTTCTGTGATGTGGAAATCCGTGATGAATAGCGATATCTTCTCATTTGGCAGGATGCGGTTCTCATTCGATACGCCTTCAAACTGATCATGTTTTACATTTTATCTCCCCAAAAATAGATTTTATATTATATTATATAATATTTAGGTTTATATTAAAGGTGCAGTTGAGAACCAGGTTGTGTTGGACAAATAAAATGTGATGTAAAAAGATTGAAGTATATTACCACAGCATGTTTTTCAATACGCATGGTTACTATGCAGTAAAGAATGTATATATATATATATAATATTTATGATAATAAGTAGATTTAAAGTTTAAAGTGTATATAAATGAAATGTAATAGATTATTGTAAAAAAAATCTATATATAAATATCATATAATAGCTAAATATTACATAAACATTTTATAATTTAATATTATGTAATAAAATTATATAAATAATATAATCAATATGATAAAATAATATGAATAAAATACAAAATATTATCTAACGAATGTGATTTTATTATTTTATTTTTTTTTATAAAATTATTATTATATAATCATTTGTAAAAATTAATTCACATCCATAAGGTAATATTTAGTATTTTATTCATATTATTTTATCATAATGATAAAATAATATGAATAAAATACTAAATATTACCTAATGAATGTAAAAAAAAATACAAATAATTATAAAATAAATATTATTATTAATAAGATGTATTAAAAGTATTCAATAATAAAGTATTTTATTAAGAAATTAAGTCAAATAAATACATTAATTAAAATACTAAATAGTACATAGAAATAATTTTTTCAATATAAAAAAAAATCGTTTTTATATAATATAGCAATAAATATAACTATTAAAACAGAGGAAAATGCAATTATCTAGCATCATATTGCATCTTGTTTGTAATTTGTCGTCACGCGCCTGTAGCTCGACCCTGCGGCGCTTCTCCCAGCGTGTTAAACAGAATGGCTACGCTGATATCTCAAGCAAATCCACTCATGCGTTTTCCCGCTCACTCCCGGCACTCTGGTGGGCAGCGTTTCATGAAATCAATGTCAGGAATACGATGAAGTCAGACTGAATCTGGAGACGTATCTGCGAGGAAAAGGAAGAAACACACAGATTTACCACCCATGAGTTCACACATCACAAGTGCAACATGAAAACACATCACGCGTCCATGGCGTCCACAGCGTGAAGGTCTGCAGCTCCACAGGAACCCACAAAGCCACACAAACGCAGTTTAAAAGATCAGCTTTTAACATTTATTTATTTATAAACCGTTAATCATTTAAAAGGGAGAAAGATAAAGAGAAGAAATTGCAAAAAAAAAGTAAAAAGACAGTATAAACCAATCAGTATAAACAAAATTCTGGATTCTGATTGGCCGGAAGGTGTTGGTATTATTATTTCTATGGGAACAAATCTAGATGAGTTGTTATTTATGGAAAAAGTATCCAGTGCCAACACTTTCGTAACAGTCAGAGGTAACATTTATGAACGTAAAATTTTTTTTTAAAGTAACTTGTTGACAATCTGTGGCAATAAATGTAGCTATAAACAGATAATAAAAGCCTCTTGACTTGACTTGACTATGTCATTTCTACTATACACAGTTGTACACGGTACACAGTAAAAACGAGACAACGTTCCTCCGGAACCCTGGTGCTACACTAAACAACATAGAGCTACAACACAACACAAAGCTACATAAAGTGCATCGAGTGCAACCTAGTGCAAACAGTGCAGACAAAAAACAGTGCAGACAGACAACACAAGACAAGACAAAAAAAAACCAAATATAGCGCCGACCAGTAAACCTAAAAACTATACCCGGGAGTGAATATAACCAGAACAATGTAGTGCAAAAAACAGCAGCATTTAAGAGGTGCAAAAGACAGCATGTAAGAGAGTGGTACGGTCAAGTATGAATAATAATAAATAAATAAATAAATGGTGGTGGAATGGATTGAGATGGGTAATGAGTGTGTGTTAAGTGTTTAGTCCAGGCTGTACAGTTCGGTAACACACATTTGAGTGAGTGAGTGTGTGAGTGAGTGTGTGTGAGTTCCGTTTCAGTTCTGTGTGTTGAGAAGCCTGATGGCTTGAGGAAAGAAACTGTTGCACAGTCTTGATGTGGCGGCCCGAATGCTTCGGAACCGTTTTCCTGATGGCAGGAGAGTAAAGAGTGTGTGTGACGGGTGTGTGTGGTCGTCCACAATGCTGTTTGCTTTGCGGATGCAGCGTGTGGTGTAAAATGTCCATGATAGAGGGGAGAGAGACTCCGATGATCTTCTCAGCTGTTCTCACTATCCTCTGTAGGGTCTTGCGATCCGAGACGGTGCAGTTCCCAAACCAGGCAGTGATGCAGCTGCTCAAGATGCTCTCAATGGTTTCTCTTTAGAACATGGTCAGGATGGGGGGAGGGAGATGGGCTTTCCTCAGCCTTCTCAGGAAGTAGAGATGCTGCTGGGCTTTCTTCGTGATGGAGCTGGTGTTGAGTGAGATGGAGCTGGTGTATAAAAGAGCGACTTCTAATTGGAAGCTGCGTCTGATGGGAAACGGAGTTCAAGTCCAGCATCGACAGTTCATATACTCGAAAAAAGTCTAGACCTTTCACCATTTAAAAACATTTGGTGCATCATGAAACGAAAAATGCAACAAAGGAAACCCAGAACTGTTGAGCAGCTAGAATCCTGTATCAGACACATACGGAACAACATTCCTCTCCCAAAACTTCAGCAACTGCTCTCCTTAGTTCCCAGATTTAAAAAGACAGAAGACGTGATGCTACACAGTGGTAAACGTGGCTTTTTAAAAAAGTGTTGTAGCCATTAAATTCTAAATGACCTTGTTTTTTCCTTCAAATGGTAAATTTTCTCAGTTAAAATTTTTTATTGTGAATAGAATATGAATTTATGAGACTTGCAAATCATTGCTTTCGGTTTTCATTTTTATATATATATATATTATCAATGATAATAGCCAATGATATGATACATTGAAGATACATATGATGCAGTTCTCGATGCGATATGATACGATTCACCCCTATTCAATTGTATTTCTTTGGTTCAGACAGACAGCAAATCATCAGTTCACTTTAGCGCCTTCTGACCTTCGTAGTGCAGAAAAAAGAAATAAACCAGACCTTCTTTTCCTGTTGTGTCTGCAGGAAGACGCAGCTCTACCTCTGCCATGTTAATCTGTATTGTATGTGACTCTCAGGACACGACACGTCTCCGTAGCGTTGATACGTCATATTCACGTAGCAGCAGCGGTGCTGAGAGAACGCGCTCGAGAAACAGTCTAGCGACAAGAAATCAATCAACATATAAAATAGCGGTCACAAATTATTGGTTTACTTTTAAAAACCAATACTTTTACAAAAACCAAAACTTTTACTATTTATTTTAATTTGATGCATCACATCGACAAATTTTCCGCCGATTGCACCCAAATTTTAATTATTTAAATCGAAATAATCACATCAATAGTGGCATGTAAATAGAGAAATTACCCTCAAAAAATCATTTGAAATAATTGTGTTGGACGAACATTGAACAGATATTACAAAAAAACAGCTTTTATCACTATTTTTATTACTATTCTTTTTTCCTATTATGAAAAACAGGACAGTCCCTCAGGTTACAATACCCATGACATTTGTTTTATTATTGAACACAAGCCCCACTGGCACTACAATGTCCATGTCATTTTTTATTACTATTAAACATAAGCCTGTTTCTTTACACGACAAAAGGCCATAAGCGAACAGAAACACCGATAAACTGACCTCGTTTCTGATTTCTCATTTAACCGGTTGCTAACACAAACTAATATAAATTACCAAACATCTTGACGTAGGTAGTTCGTAGTTTGTATAAAAGGACACCATTTGAAACGCATGCATTAACCCTCTGTCTTCCACAGCATCAACACTGCATTCATGACATGGCACATGTTCATATTGCAGATAATAATAATATTAATAATGTTAAAGCGTGAGCAGCGGTGAGTAAGGAATAAATGCTCCACACTTCACCTGGATGTTGTGGTGGGATTTATCCCTTTCCTTATGGGGGTTGGGAATGTCGAGACTCGACAGTAGTAGAAGCTGCTGGTGTCTGTGTGAGTTTGTTTAGCCAACAGCACCATTTGCTGCGAGAGCGAGCGATAAACATGACCATATGGGCCACTGTCAGGGCACTGTACACACACACACACACACACACACACACACACTATACACTATACACACTGTATATACACACACATTACTCTCACTGTACA
>JAAIIK010000034.1:4330112-4340409 GCA_014706435.1 Silurus glanis | reverse complement strand
GATAGATAGATAGATAGATAGATAGATAGATAGATAGATAGATAGATAGATAGATAGACAGACAGACAGACAGACAGACAGATAGATAGTCAGTGGTTAAGGTTCTGGGTTACTAATCGGAAGGTTGGTAGTTTAAGCCCTGGTATCGCCAAGCTGCCACTCTTGGGCCCTTGAGCAAGGCCCTTAACCCTCTCTGTGGTCCAGGGGTGCTGTATCATGGCTACCCTCAGCTTCTGAACATGTTAGGATATATAAAGAAAAGAATTTCACTGTGCTGTAATGTATTTGAGACAAATAAAGGCTATTCAGTCATTAAATCTATCTTCAGACTGCATTATTACATTTGCCCAAATATGGTCAGTGTTTTTAACAATCAGATATTTCAGTTCTAGTTTTATTGGATTGAAACCCAGGAGTGTTTATTCTTTTCCTTGTGTAGCCGAGCAATAAATAAATGCAGTAAAAATGCGTCTCTGTTGCTTTGCTAGTTTTTCCCTCGGGGTCTGCGCTAGCACAAGTAACCTTGACCCAAGTCGATCTGTGACCTTTGTGCTAATCCCACACCTCAAAAACCTCTAAAAAAAGATCATCCCTTTCTCTCCTTCTCTTTGATCTGTCCATGGGGAAAAGAACCCCAAATCCCCTCCATATTTTACAGTCGTCAGTGGAGGACGATATCATGATATTCGTTCATGTGGAGGACGAGGCTACGAGGTCTCGTTAGGACCCGCGTTAGCATTAACCTCGGCTGAGAGTGACAGGACGAAATAGTGAAATATGTTGGAATGTGTCTCTCCTTTATACCTCCTCTCTCTCTCTCTCTCTCTCTCTCTCTCTCTCTCTCTCTCTCGTTTCCATTTTATTTCTTTATCCTTTCACCGCACATCTCGTTCTCCGTACTTTTTTATTCTGCCACACTAACAGCACCCCCGAGTCTCATTTATCACTCCGACTCCATCCTCAGACTGCCAGAGTGAGAACGGTGCCAAGCACACTTCTGCACTTTTCTCTTGCTTTCGAAAAGGAATAGCTGAGAGAGAGAGAGAGAGAGAGAGAGAGAGAGAGAGAGAGAAGATAAGGGAGGAAAGACAAAGGAGAAAAAATATGTCTCAGGTGTGTGAATTTCATTACACAAGCCGATCACTCAGGTATACGGGAGACAAGTCGGAGTGTGTGTGTGTGTGTGTGTGTGTGTGTGTGTGTGTGTGTGTTTTGAACCAAAGGACCATGATGGACGCCTCAGTCTCAGGTTGGATGTGTATACAGTCACATGATCAACATGCTCCTTTTATTTTTAATGGGAGCTCAAAAGTTTTGGCACCTTTAGCCTGTCTTATACCTTTTACACGACTATTTCATTTAATCAGTCCTGTAGTGCTTTCATGGTGTGTGTGTTTGTGTTTGTGTGTGTGTGTGTGTGTGTGTGTGTGTATGTGTGTGTGTGTGTGTAATAGTAATAAATGAGACAGAGCTTATCTGGAGGTAGGACTGAAGGGGCAGTTGGTGTTCAGAGATCAATGAGAATTTTAAAGTGTATTTAATCCGGTGGACAGAATCCTACACCAGAGACAAAAAGAAATGAGAGAAAAGGAAGGATGATGTTACACCCAGATATGTAGCACCAGGGCATTTTCTCCATTTTGGCTCCGTTAGCAATTACCTTGCAGGTCGCTGCATAACTCCAATGCATGACTCCATTTCCCAGCATACACTGCAGCTAAAATGACTGAAATATATGCTCAGGCCATGTCCACAAACACATGTTTCTCGATCTTTTGCTTCTATCCACACTGAGACGACGTTTTCAGTCAACAAAAACATAGCTTTTTGAAAACTATCTATTTAAAAACACCACAGTGTGAACTGTGTGTGAAAACGAAGGCTTTCGGGGGGAAAAAAAATTTACATTTAAAAAAACCGGGAAAGTAA
Source organism: Silurus glanis (assembly GCA_014706435.1). Lineage (NCBI taxonomy): Eukaryota > Metazoa > Chordata > Actinopteri > Siluriformes > Siluridae > Silurus > Silurus glanis. The sequence goes on along the minus strand of JAAIIK010000034.1, from coordinate 4,338,480 downwards.
ATAAAGGTGAAAATGACGCTGGTCAAAGCGTCTTATGTGTTGTTCCTGCGCAGTACAGGGACGTGAGCGTGTTCAGGCGTTTTAGTGTGGAAACGATTGAAAACCTAAGTGTGGACGTGGTGCGTTTCCAGACATTAAAGCCGTTTTCAAATTTATCGGGATTAATGCAGCTTCAGTTTAGACTCAAATGCAGCCATAGCAGTTGTGAACAATTCGAATGTCATCAGTCAGATGTCTGAACTCGACAGGAAGTAAGGATACAGTAACGTCCAGCACTTACAGGACGCTTCACTGGTTACCTGAGGAGGGAAAGTAAAAGCAGACAAGACTGAGATCAAGAGAAAATGGCGGAGAATTAAAATGCCGTCCATCACCTTGATCGAAAGCTCATTTGGTTTTCCCTGAGGGAGCCTGAGAAGTGTAGAAGAAGCAGCAGGAAGCGATCAGGACAAGTCTGCGTACTAGCAGGTCATTTTGCACTACACTCATTTCCACAAGACTGTGTAGAAACATGCTTGAGTCCCTTTTTACGCAGTGGTCTATCTGTCGAGTGTGGATTCCCATCTGAACACGGTATTCAGAATACTTACATTATGTGTTAAGGTTTTTCTAGATAACGCAGACTCAGGACATTCTCCAACACGAGCGTATTTACATGCTGACGAGGCATTGATTGCCTGGAGAGAACACAACCGATGATGAAATCATATAAAAAAAAATTCTTCGTCATCCCCCTCTCTCTCTCTCTCTTTCTTTCTCTCTCTCGGATCTGACTTCCTGTGACGAGATGTTCAGGCGTTATCAGCGTGATTGATCGTCTCTGTGTGTCGCTCTGTAGGTGCCGTTAGAGCATCCAGCATCTTCCCTATCCTCAGCGTGATCCTGCTCTTCATGGGAGGCCTGTGTATAGCTGCCAGCGAGTTCTACAAGGCTCGCCACAACATCATCCTCAGCGCCGGGATCCTCTTCGTCTCGGCAGGTAACGAAAAAAAAAAAGTCCAACAATCGCATTTCACCGAGCTCACAACACCACTGGACACGGGACAAATGAGTTCGGGAACTAATGATGGTGATACGGATTTTTTTTTTACTTCAGAAAAACCAGTTTTAGATACTAACAAACAGGTTTATTCCTATGTAAGTGGCATATGTTGGGGTTTAAATTGATTTATTTATGTCACAATCATTTTTGGAACGTGGCCAATCATTCTGGATCTTACTGACATTATACAACGATCAGACGCAACATTATAACATTATGAGCGGTCACAGTGCTCAGTATCTATCCAAAGTGCTCCAAGGAAGGAACAGTGGTGAACCTGAGGAGCGAAGGCTGGTTCGTGTGGTCCGATCCAACAGACAAGCTCCTGTAGCTCAGACTGCTGAAGAAGCTCATGCTGTTGATGCTCGATAAGTCAAAAGTGTTTACCAGAAAACGTGGAATGACACAATATTACTGTAGGCAGGAGGTCATAATGTTCTGCCTGATCAGTGTAGATTTTCTAAGAAAAAAAAAATCATGGACGTTTTTAATTCAGAAATTCGGAAGGAAAGTTTCAAGGAAACAATCAACCACGGGGTTCGTGTGACGAATCAGAGCCACTGTTCCCACTCTGGAGTTGATTATCCTCCAATAAGTTTATAAAGTTTCTCAAAGCATTGAATCTTTTACATTTTTTTTTTTTGCAGAACAGCAACAATACGAGATGGTGCTTGTTACAGGTATTTTACAGCACTGTGAAATTCTTTTTTTGCTGGGCTCAGCCATGTTACAGCGCCCCCTGGAGGACAGAGGGTTAGAGGCCTGGCTCAAGCACCCCAAGAGGGGCATCTCAGCGATACTGGGTCTTAAACCTCCGACCTTCCGATCAGTAATCCAGAGCCTTAACCCCTGAGCTCAGACTTCCATTTAGTTCCTGTTCTGAGTACACCGGAGACACCCTAGATATTTGTTGATAGTGAAACAATTCACCTTATCAACAATTATATACGCTGTTGCTAAAGAAACAAGACCATATTTAAACAAGCGCATTACGCCGTTACGGGAAAAAAAATACCGACTCGACACCATACGACCAATCAGATTACAGAATTCAACAAGTCTATCATGGAATAAGTTTATATCAGAACCAAGCTCCGAGTCCAACCTGACCCCAAAACAAGCGATACGAGAAAGAAATATCTGGCGATAATAATTACAATGTAAGAAGAGATCTGATACTGTACACGCAGAGAAGCGAGAATATTCAGCACACTCTGTTTTTTTTCTGCCTCTGATCCTGTTGCTAGGCTAAAAAGAGGCCGTATGGGATTCACACTCTAAAAATACGATGTCCCTGACACACTTTCCCAAAGATCTATCATTTCGCTTTGACTATAACACAGACAGGTGTGTGACAGAACGCGGCATTGTGTGGGTCACGATTACCTCAGATCACCTCGGACGAAAGGCTAGTTGTAGACCTATGCTAACACACAAACACACACACACACAGGTCATTACTAATAACTTAACAAAATGATTTTTCTTCATACAAATGCATCTCTTAAAACATTTCTCTCAGAAAAGCTAGCATGTCAAACAGTAAATCAAAGCTAGAACTTCTGATTGCATTCAATTAAAACTCTGAGCTTTTCATTAGGATCGTTTTAAAATATAGTTCATTAATAGTAATTCTTTTTTATAGTTTCATTTAGTTTTTCTTAGTCATTTTTTTAAAGTACTGAACTCAATATAAGGCCTAGCGGTTGTCACTTATACCTATCGTAGCATTATTAGCAAAGTCAAGCAGCTCTCGCTAGTTTATAAGGCTAGGCTTACAAACTACAACGTATGGAACGTATTAGGTCTCAAAAAGAATTACAAGTGTATGAAAAGTCTTTCTCAGGGTCTTTCTGAGAAGAAGTTTAACATGATTTGAGGCTCCTAGCCTGAATGCTATGCTAGCCTATAGTTGTTATTAGAGGGTGTCATGAGTTAGTGCTAATTGTGTAACTGTGTGTCTCGGGCAGGTCTCAGTAACATCATCGGCATGATTGTGTACATATCGGCGAATGCAGGAGACCCGACCAAGAGCGACTCAAAGAAGAACAGCTATTCGTACGGCTGGAGCTTCTACTTCGGTGCGCTGTCCTTTATCATGGCCGAGATGGTGGGAGTCCTGGCCGTTCACATGTTCATCGACCGGCACCGGGAGCTGAGATCGGGCGTGAGGGCAGCCGATTACCTGCACGGTTCAGCCATTACACGAATCCCCAGCTATCGTTACCGCTACCGGCGCCGCTCGCGTTCGAATTCCCAGTCACGCTCGTCGTCGCGCTCGACAGAGCGCTCGCAGTCACGTGAAGCCTCCCCGGTCGGCCTGAAAGGCTTCGGCACGTTGCCCTCGACCGAGATCTCCATGTACGCGCTAAAGGGAGGCCACGGAACCCCCACGGCCACCTACAACTCGGACAGGGAATTCCTCCAGGTCCACAACTGCATCCAGAAGGACCTGAAGGACTCGGCTCACGGGAACTCAGCCAACCGACGCACCACACCAGTATGAGGAACCCCTTCCCATCTCTGCTCAAATACAAACGCCACAACTGGGAAGAGAATCGTAACAGCTCTAAAGTTCATGTACCGTGAGTTCTCATTAATAGGACGTGTTTTGCTCCTGTTCTTTTTCCTCACGGTCACTTTGCATGTTTTTTTTTTCATGTTTTTTTACGTTAGCTGTGAAGTTATGTGCGTTACTTGGCACTCTGGCCCTGAATTGGATTACGGTTCCCCTAACATGCCCATGTCGAAATTTCATGGAGGAAATCGCTCCAATTACGCGAATTCACTTTTATTTTGATAGCGGTGTGCGAAATCGCTAGCTGCACTGTAACACCATTTAGTTTTCCGGCTATCGGATTTTAGAAGCCGCTTTTGTTTAAAATTAGGTCCTTTTTCTTTACACTTTCGAGGAAAGCAGCTTCATCCGCCATTTTTCTGGAAAATGTTAACCGTCGACTTCTGATCTGGAGATCGTTCCCACAGCATTTGTAAAAAAACAAACAAAAAGGGCGTGTCGAAGTGCGGCACTGAAACAAGGCCCAGGGCAAAAAAAACAAAAACAACAAAGCGCTTGTACTTTCTTTTACGTATTAATTCGAATCATTTCCAATCGTTTGATTTGTTTCTTATTTAATTTTTACATAAAATAACTGTGAAACGCCGCAGTAGGGATTTCAGTAAGGAAATAGCCCAGACTGCAAACAAAGCTATACATTATATACGTATATAATGTATTAATTTTCTAACTTATATAAAAGACTTTTCTGAAGTGCAAAAAAAAAAAACATGGACAAAACCACACACACACACACACACACACACACACACACACACACGAATGATGAGAAACCGAGTGACGAACAGGAAAAAAAAAAAAGCCAAGATTTTCCACCACAAAGCTTCTGGAACAAAGAGACACCTTTGACTCTCGATGAAAAAAAGAAATCTATTCTTTTAAAAACGAACCTTCTAGTCTTTTTGTTTCATCACTGTCCGCCTTTCTTTTCTTTTTCTTTTTTTTTTTTTCCTCCTCCCCCCTTTCCCACCGAGGGAACGCGGGAAGGGGAAAAGGTCAGAGGTCAACCGACAGGTCAACCGACAGACTCTAGGATCCACTGCCAAGACGGAGGATGAAAAAAAAACAAAAAAGAATCAAAGAAAGGAGGAAAAAAGACGATGATGCCGAACATTTCATCCTCGCGGGGAGAGAAGAAAAAAAAGCGAGTGAAACGAACGACGAGTGACTGATGAATAAATAAATGACAGAAATTAAATGCATGCTATAAATTTACAGAAAATCTGCTCTTGAGACGTTTTAACGGATAACAATAATTATAACGGGGGAAAAAAATACAATGCTGAAAACATCCATGTGGACTTTCTTTTCTTTTCTTTTTTTTTTTTTTAAACACATGATACGATCTACATTACGTGACTGCTTTTTCTTTTGGGTTCATTCTTTCTATGGAAATGTACATATAATATATATATAACATATACCATTTTGTAAAATCACCCAGCCTTAGCCTTTATTTTCTCTCGTAATTATTCGAATTTCATTGTGTTGTTTCAAAGGAACTCTTAAAAAGGTGCCAAAAACAGAATGATCCTCAACTTGGATGCAAGTTATTCTGATGAATAAAAAGTCGAACCCCAGGGGGAACAAATTCGTTGTTTTTGGTGTTTTTTGTTGAGTTTTTTGTTTTGCAAACACAGACGCCTCTAAACTTTGTTCGAATTTCTGTAGGAATCACTACGGTCATTATTCTTGGGCTACGCCTACATCGAGAAAATGCGAATTTCGTCTAAAAAACGCTCGGCGTCCACACTTTCATTTCCGATCGTTTCCCAAAAAACGATCCACGTTTATTTATGTGAAAACACACGTTTTTGTTGACTGAAAACAGCGCCTCCGTGTGGACGGAGGACCAAAACGGAGAGAAAAATATTGAAAAAGTTCTCCAGCCATTTGTGGTTCTTCCACGTCTTTGTGGTAAGCATGACATTTTCCCTTCATTTAAACCACGAGGCCAAAACCTGTTCCAGCATGACAATGCTCCTGTGCACAAATCAAGCTCCATGGCTTGGAGTGGAAGATCTCCTGCTATAGCGCTCTGACCCTAAACCTTTAGGAAGAACTTTTTTACACTGGCTGCACCCCAGGCCTCCTCACTTCATCTACATCAGCACAAATCTCCACAAAATCTAGTGGAACATCTTCCCAGAAGAGTGGAGCTTGTTCTAACAGGAAATGGACACTAAATGTGGAATGGGATGTTCAAAAAGAATCACATGGTCAAGTGTCCACACACTTTTGCTCGTGTCTGTATTGAGTAGACACACAATCCTCGAATCTTTATGGAATCATCCAGTCGTATCCGTCCGTCAGTCCCTCATCTGTCCTCCGGTTGCATTTAGCATTGCGATGACACACATCAGCTCTCGTTCTCGTTCTCGTCTTCTGTTCCCACTCTGTCTCATTACAATAAAACCTTTTTTCTTTCTTTTTTTTTACGACAGAGTTTAAACAGAGGAAATCAATCATCGAGTAATAGCCACTCGTTTCCCCTCGATCGAGATTAGCGACTGATTAATGTCTTGCGTTTATTTTTTTTCCCTCCCTTCCTCCCTCCCTCTAAATGACTCACTGTCATTCCGTCCCGCAGCCCGCGGATTGAAATCGGAGCCACTTACCGATTCAATTCCCTCTTCCCAGCAGGCAGGTGATATTTTCCGACGTCTCTCGTTTTCATTATGACAGCTGCTGTACTTTTAATCTATTACCGGAGATCTATCCAACCTCCATTACTCATTTCAGCTTCGGAACGGACGGAGTACCAGACGTTTCCCGTACGTCGAATATATAACTAACAGATCAAATAAAAGGCCAAGATATTCCAGCAATTTTCAAAACTGGAATCTTGAAAGATCTGCATGTGAGGCCACGCCCCCTACATGCAGTGTGCATTCCTCAGAAAACTATAGGACATTCTGAGACACATATTTGCTATAGTTTAACACAGGAAAATTGACTACTACAAACGAAATGGAAACTACTGTATGTATGTATATTATATTGTATGGTGAAAAAGTTTGTGGACACCCGGTCATGGTGCTTTTTGAAAATCCCGCATTTAGTCCCCGTTTGCTGTCCTAATAACCTCCTGAAGTGAGGTGAGGAGGCCTGGGGGTGCAGTCAGCGTGACGAATTCTTCTGGAAAACGATAGCAGGAGATCTTTCACTCCAAACCCATGTAAAGCAGATCTTCATGGAGCTGTCTTTGTGCACAGGGGTGTTGGAACAGGTTTGGATCTACTAGTTCAAGCAAAAGGAAAAATTTGCAAAAGAACCACGTGTGGGCGGAAAAATCTGGAGTCCCAATACTTTTGGCCGCAGAGTGTGTATCTGTAGCACAAAAACGACACCGTGATGAGATCAAATGTCCAAAGTGCAACTTGGTTCGGGGCAGAATCACATACGGTTGGAAAAGACGGGTGTCCGAATACTTTTGCCGTAGAATGAACCTCGTCCTTTAGAGGGAAATTTGGAAAACTTGTGGCTTAATAAATTACTGAATGTTGTGACCTCGGATTAACTTTAAATCATTTAATTATGGAGTTTCCATAATTCCATTTATATACAGATACTGAACTACAATTCAATTCCATTCAGTTCAAAGCAGCTTTACAGACATAGATTGGACAAATGAAATAGATTGAACATAAAAAAATAGATTGGATATATGAAATAGATTGGACATATGAAATGGATTGGATATATGAAATAGGTTGGATATATGAAATAAATTGAACACATAAAATAGATTGGACATATAAAATAGATTGGATATATGTAATAGATTGGATATATGAAATAGATTAGACATATGAAAAAGATGGGACATTAGAAATAGATTGGACATATGAAATAGATTGGCCATATAAAAGAGATTGGATATATGAAATAGATTGGACATATGTAATGGATTGGATATATGAAATAGATTGGATATATAAAATAGATTGGATATCTAAAATAGATTGGACATATAAAATAGATTGGACATATAAAATAGATTGGATATATAAAATAGATTGGACACGAAATAGATTGGACATATAAAATAGATTGGACATATAAAATAGATTGGATATATGAAATGCAGGAAAACACTTATTGATTAGATTTTATTAATGAGTAGAGCCTGTGATGAAACACCTCAGCAGGTCTCTGCTAACCTGGTGGCTCACAGCTCCAGGATGAGTCTGAATACATAATGAGCTCATAATGACTCGGGACAATAAGAGGTTTTCAGCGCGATACTAAACTTACACCAGATAAACAGCTCGGTTACACAAGCCTGCTATCACATCGATATCTTACTGGAGCACCGCAGAAGTTTAGCAGCTCTGAAATCTGAAGTGTGAAACAGTATGTTGTTGTGAGTTGGTCTACAGCGAGGTGGTCAGTGAACATGATCTGTATTCAAAATACACATTAAATCAGCAGCTGTTTATACAATAATGCTAAGAGCTACAGAATGTAGCTCAGTGCTAACATGCTACAGGAGTGTGTGTGTGTGTGTGTGTGTGTGTGTGTGTGTGTGCCACTTTTGTCTCTCACTTTGAGTTCTGTAGTAGTGATCAAACATACCCTGTGTTCCTCACTGCAGCACTGTATGTGTGTGTGTGTGTGTGTGTGTGTGTGTGTGTGTGTTGAACAGAATGTCCCCTTCTGCCTGGAATACTAAACCTTCTCTCACACAGCAGCAGCAGCGGCTGTGTGTGTGTGTGTGTGTGTGTGTGTGTGTGTGTGTGTGTGTG
>JAAIIK010000034.1:4317312-4330102 GCA_014706435.1 Silurus glanis | reverse complement strand
ACACACACACACACACACACACACACACACACACACACACACACACATTAGTGACATGTCTACTCCTAAACCACCCACTTGTCCCCTTACATAGTCTGGTAAAAGTGTGGAAACGCCGAGTGTTTAATTGTGTTGGAGACACGTGCAGGTTCCTTTGGTCTCTATGCAACACGGTAAAAGGTAAAGAAAAAAAAAACACACAGTAATTGGACAGTGAATGAGTGGAAGAAAGTTCTCTGGAGCCCAAATGGACATTTGCATCTCTAACAGAAGAACTTGTGTAAGATGGAGAACAGGAGAGAAGATGTGATCAGACTGCCTCTTAACCGTTAGAAAAAATATATAAACACATGATATTGAGGACATCTCTCTTTCTGAACATCCTGTTCCATAGTGAGTTCCCATTTCCTGTTATAATAGGCTCCACTCTTCTGGGAAGATGTTTCACTCGATTCTGTGGTGATTCATTCAGCCACAAGGGTGTTAGTAAAGTCAGGTGAGGTGGGGAGGCCTGAGGTGCAGTCAGCATTCACCTTCATCCCAAAGGTGTTCACTAGGGTTTAGGATCAGAGCTCCATAGCAGGCCACTCAAGATCTTCTACTCCAAACTATGTAAAGCAGATCTTACATTTACGTGGCATTTTTACAGACCCCCTTATTCAGACCTGCTTATTATCATGTTATTTATGTAACTGAGCGGTTGAAGGCTCAGGAGTGAGAGCTTGGTTAGATTAGATTAGATTAGATTAGATTAGATTCAACTTTGTCATTGTGCAGAGAACAAGTGCAGGGAAATGACATGCAGTAAAACTCATGATCTTCCAATCAAAAAACATCTTAACCACTGACCTATTCCCTCTAACATCTTCATGGAGGTGGCTTTGTGCACGTGGGTATTGTCATGTTGGAACGGGTTATGGGTCTCCTAGTTCAAGTGAAGGGAAAGTCCCATGACACCGCATCCAAAAACACGATTGTGTGCCTCCATCTTCGTCGGCTGTCCCAATACTTTTGGAAAGAGAATGCCTCCATACCACAAAAAAAAAACGACACCCCGACGTACAGTTTGATCCTCGTCCCTATTTTCTTTGATAAATCCTCATTAATATTCTCGACACGTTAGCGACACGCGCACGTTCGCCTGCCGCCAAGAATACACGTTCCGAGCCGAGAGGGAGGTCGATCCAGTTTCTTCATTACAATAGAAACGCTAAAGGAAGCATTCCTGCACAGAGGACAAAGAGAGGCTTAATTAGTCGAGTTCTTCCCTCAGGGTTAGGTCATAAACATAAAAAGAAAGCCAACAAGAAAGCTCTCTTTATCAGTCCAAAAAAATCTCACATGGGTTTTTTTTCCATGTAAGGAACGAACCACTGCATTATCCATTTATCCATTACACTTTTATCCATTTAGAGTTGCATTACTCACGTATACGATATGGCCGGAAGTGTGTGAAAAGTGTGTTTTTAGAACATCATCATTCCACATTTATCTCATTTGTGCTGTTATAAGAAGCATCCACTCTTCAGATGAAGGGAAAATTTCAGTTCGGGGATGAAACACGCATGGCTGAAAAAGTCCGCCGTCCCAATACTTTTTTCCTTAACGTGTATGTTGTCAGTACAGAAAACATTTCTAAAGTTTTCAGCTGCTGTGATAGAGAACGAGATCTTCCAACCAATCAGATTTGAGAGTTCCTCCATATTTCATGTAAGGAAATTTCTTGATGCTGGTGAACGGCCATCATTTTTGGATTGACCTTCCAATGGATGCTGCTTGGAATTGAACTTCCTATTCTTTGTACAATTATCTCACCGAGCTAGCATTGACTGTTCTGTTTTTCAAGCTCTATGTGGGGGGAAAAAAGGACGCATGGGCACGGTGTGTAGCCTGATCACTTACCTCTGAGGTAAAGATATACCTCGGGTCAACATATCGCCCCAATTCCGCCCGAACTCTTCCCACCCGAACATCACGCTAATATAGACATGATCTCCAGTGTCTCAGGATTGTGGATTGGATACACACAGAGTTACCTTGTGCGAGTACAATGCTAATTAGCACGTGGTTGGCGTTCCGGATCGACCGAGGGCTTGGGTTTGAGCTGAGTCAGGGAGTCCTGAAGGCCGACATCGACTCGGAGCCTGACATGCATCACAAACACGTCCAGGTTGTATATTCCACTCAGCTAGGGAACTGTGTATGTATTCAGGAGGTGGTAGTATAGGGGGTTAGTTCAAATCCCTCCCACTCACCCATCCTAGGTTCCTGAGCAAAGCCCTGAATCTCGCAGCTGCTCAGATAAATGTAAGTTGTTCCGGATACGTGCGTCTGCCGGAGTGCTGTAAAAACGTATTCATGAACACCACGTAATACCTTTTCATCTGGTATCTGCTGTGGAACGTCTACAGAACGCGAGTTCCTTTCCTTGGTTACGTTATATAGCAGCTATAAATATACTGTAAGCAGGTGTTGCGTCTAGCTTCGCATGTTATCCAGATGTGACGGTTTCCGTAGTGATGTCATGGAAGGAGTCTCCGGTGTCAGTGTGCGACAGGTAGTTTTTCCACCTCAGGAAAGTCTTCAGTAGCGAGCAATCTGGTTCTTAATGGTAACTCCGCCTCCGCAGCACGACACTCAGCGTTTCATTTGTTGTCGTGACATTAACTGTTATTACAGGTGGAATATGCTTCTAGTTCCTGACTTACAATGGAGATGTGTTCCGATGGCACCATCGGAACTTGAAAATACGGTTGGCGAGTGGAAAGTGGGAAAGTGGGAGCGTAAAGGAAAGAGATAAAATTGGGCTTTGAAACATCAAAACACAGGGAAAAAAATTGAACACCGAGACAACTGAACTCCAGTGACCACTGCCAGGAGATCACGTGGGAGATCACAAGGCGTAAATCCCGGTAGCTTCCCAACGTATACGTTGCTACGTGAGACTTCACAAATATCATCACAATTTTGTCAAACCGCTATTGCCGTCGTACGATCGAAAAATCGCAATCCGAACCATCGTAACATAGTAACATCGTAACCATCGGCACTTGAGGGGATCTGAATGTTTTAGATGATGTTCTTACATTCTGGTATCACCAGTCAGAGTTTCAGCACTACAGCGCTACACTGAATACACCAAACTCCATGAAGCACAGGCCCAGGCTCAGGTTTAGACTCGGAATTGGGGTGATGTTACACAGAGGAACTGTCTTGGAGTTGCTGAAGACTCTCTGTATGAATCAGCAGTTTGGATTTGCTTGAGGCGAACCAGAGGCTGCCAAGCAAAATAAAAAAAAGAAGCCTGTAATGGCCTGGGCATTGCCAGAAGCTCGAGGTTCTACTCATTAAAATCTGTGAAGGCGACAGTCAGGGATGGTGTAGACTGACTTCACCTGAGGGGAACAGAGTCAGAGTGTGGACCTTGGGATCAATGAGAGCTGCTCAGATCAGCCAGCTAACGTTTGAACTCGTGTTTCGGCCTTTAGCAGACGCCCGTGTCCAGAGCGACGTACAAAAGGGTTTCGATTCTCCATCAACTAATAAAGCCACAGTTATGCTACATTACAAACTTCAGATAAATCAGCCTACAGCTCTGTTGAGTTTTTTTGGGTTTTTTTCCCCAAAGTTTGTGTTTCAGGAAGAGGAAGGTCTTCACGCGTCGCTTGGGTGAAGCCAGGGACTCCGTTGTTCGGACATCTAGGGGAAGTTCATTCCATCTCGGTGCCAGGACAGATATCATCCTTAAATTAACCTTACCTCTTGCCCTGAGAGAAGGTGGAACCAGACGAGCAGTGCTGGAGGATCTCAGGCAGCGAGATGTGACTGCGGCTGCAAAGTGAACCGATGAAAGCCTGCACCCACACAAGCTCGTTCTGTAAAATGGAAGTCTCTCGCCTTAATCTTTCTAAAGACTTCAGGCACCATGTTCAGTTTGCGCTAAAGCAGGTAAAGATAGAAGTCTCGTTTTTACTTCAGATCTGGAACTTGTAACTGGAACTGACGTCCCAATCCAGGGCACCTCACACCCAGCTTTCCCACGAAAAGCTCCCAGAACCTACAAGTGATCCTGCATAGCATAAACCACTTGTCTAAAAAGAGTCAGATCTTTGATCTACCAGATTTTCCAATTCAATACTGATTCATTACAATTCAGTCACACTGTAGTAATGGTTTGTAATAAAAAAATAAAAAGACTCACAATACAAACCAGACACCACCTGGTGGAAGATTGGGGAACTGCATATATTCATATATATATTCATAGTGGGGAACGCGTTCTATAAAATCTACGGTTTACAATAAAATGAACGAGGTGTAAATATGATACACCATAAGCACATTTACAGAATTTGTCAAGCCCACCTTACAATTCTCATTTAGGGTTAAGGGCCTTGCTTAAGGGCCCAGCAGGGGCAGTTTGGTAGTGGCTTTGAAATGTCTAAACACAGAATTCCTACTCACGCATACATTTTCCAGGAAACTTAATACAACATTCAAGTGTGTAACGTTATTTTAACTGTACCACATTGACATGCAGCTCTGCACTGAGAAACTGATCAATGAGAAGCAAAAATCCTGACAATTGTGCATATGGAGGTAAAACTAATGAAGACATTTGTTAAAGTAAAGTTTAAATAAACAATTTAAAATACATTTGTGCCAAATAGATCAATAATGTATCGCTTTCATTCCTTCTTACTTTTATACATTTAACCAGAAATTTTAAATAAAAATTTATAATGTAAACTTTAAATGCTATAAACTGCATTAATTTTTGCATTTATTTCCCAAAAACTACAAAAATGAACCCGAATTGTGTACAGTCACACCCCTGAAGGGTATTGATCCAATCCCATTTCTAATCAATTGGTAATTTTGCTGCACACAAAAAGATGAAACACGTTGGTTTTTTTTTAATAAATTTTCTTTATTAAACATCTCCACAGTGCAACATGAACATTCATGAACCCACACACGGAGCAGAGAGACGTGGCGCTCAGGCAGACTCCTCCTTGGCGATACGGTCTTTCTTGAGTGGACCCTGTAGAAAAGAAGAGCAGAAAGTGATTTAAATAATTGAACACAAAGTTAAATGCTGGAATGCGTTGCCTTTCTGATCTTTTGGGAATGTCGTCAGTGAGTGAACAGGGAGTTATGGACAGAACGCCGCACTCCCCTGCCTTACCGAACTTTATTCTAGCACTGGAATGGAACCCGGATTTCAGACTGCGCTGCTGAAACAGGTTACGAACAGTGCGCCGATTCGGTGTGACCCGGCTCTCGTTACTCACCATGAAAGCCTTCTTCTCGTCCACAGTCTGGAAACGTCCGTGCCCGAATTTGGAGGTGGTGTCGATGAACTTGAGGTCGATCTTCTCCAGGGCACGACGGCTCGTCTGGACCAGCAGGGACTTGCGGAGGGTCAGGACTCTCTTTTTGGTTCCGATGACGCAACCCTTCAGCATCAGGAAGTCGTTGGTCACCTCACCGTAGTGCACAAATCCACCCTGGAGAAGAGATTTAAAGAATCAGATCTGAACTTCAAACCAAACTAGACAAATTTCAGCCTTGTGTGCAGGGTTCATTTAAATCAGCACCACCTAGTGGTTGTTAAGAGATTCCTGATTCTCACCAGTGGGTTGATGCTCTTGTTGGACAGATCGTAATCAGTGGAGGCGTTGCTCTTAATCACTTTGCCATCCTTGGTGTGGAAGCCCTGTCCGATCTTGTAGATCTAGAAGCAAGTACACAAGTGTGATGTTTCAGCAAGTCATTGTGACCAAGAGAACAGATACAAAACGTTAAAGATGTTTACCTTCTTGTTGACCTCCGTGCGATGATGGTAGCCCTTCTGACCAGCACGTGCAACGCTGAAGGCCACGCGAGCAGGATGCCAGGCTCCGATACACGCCACCTTGCGTAGACCACGATGGGTTTTACGGGGCAGCTTCTTTGTGTGCCAACGGCTCGTCACACCTAAAAAACAAACATTTATATTATACATGGAACAGAACACTAAGCTTTGGCATTAGATGCACAGGTGTTTTCAGAAGGAAGGCAGCATGGAAACATTCCTCATGCTTTTCGGGCGCCATGCCTGACGCTTGATCCATGTTCTCATCACCAAACAAGAGAAGGCCAAGATGGGATCTTAAATTTTAAAAAAGCCAAAAGCTGCTTACCCTTGTATCCATGACCCTTGGTGACCCCGATGACATCAATCATCTCATCCTGGGAGAACACATTGTTGATTGGAACGGCCTGCTCCAGTTTCTCCCGAGCCCAGTCCACCTTACTGGCGATGGTTCCACCATTCAGCTGGATCTCCATCAGGTGGGACTTCTTCTGCCTCAGAGGCAGGAGGCGCATCTGCAGTATTCAGAAGATACATCTTATACTTAACCCATGAGGAGACCACGCACCTCTTGAGAAGAGTCATCACGACACGAGCACTGACCTGTGTGTGGGCGATGATACGAATCACCTTGCAGTACCTCTTCATAGAGGCAAAGTCCTTCTCTAGCTGTTTCTTGCCCTCTTCATCCTGCCACTTCTTGCTGTACTTGGTGAAAGCCTTCTTCTTGGACTTGTACCTATTAAAGGACAAGCCGAGAAGCACAAGGTTGGCACGCAGTCCCTTCATAACCCTCGAGGGCAGAGGAAGGAGGCTGGGCAGAACCGTTAGTGCTTGCGGCTCATGGCTCAGCTTCTAAGGAGCTCTTTCCACCGGCCAGAGGAGCCTGGAGCTCATCAGGGCACGAGGCACCTGAGCGGAGCTGTCACGGCGGTCACACACATTAGCCTCGACTCAAACGTAACGCTCCAACACAAAATCCACAATCGTATTCACTTTCCTCGAACGGGACTCACCAGTTTTTGTAGAAGCGGCGCCTGCACTCGTCACTAATGTGCTCTGCGAAAACGGTTTTGAAGGAACGCAACCCGCGGGGAGTCTCCACGTATCCCACAATGCCAACAACAATCATGGGAGGGGTCTCAACGATCGTAACCGCCTCGACCACCTCCTTCTTGTTTACCTCTGTAAAACAGGGGGGGAAGAAACCACGTTAGAACCAAAACAGTTCCTGAACAATTTATAAAATCAACAAAGACCAGACTCAGTAATCGACATTCAGCAAGGGCCTGAGGCCCAAATATGTCCGCCCGTCGAGATTCTCATCACCGCCGCCACTTAAAATGAGCCAGACGATAAGGTTCACTCACTAGAGCCAGGTCGGTCGACCTCACGAACGATGTGGGTCATGCCGGCTTTGTAGCCCAGGAAGGCGGTGAGGTGGACGGGTTTGTTGGGGTCATCCCTTGGGAAGCTCTTCACCTTTCCACGGTGTCTGCGACTCCTCTTGCGGGGGAGGAAACCCAGAGAACCGTGGCGGGGAGCCGAAAACTTACGGTGAGACTGAAAGAGAAAAATGGAACCAGAATAAATTAATGGAACAGTCCAAGTTCTCATACAGCAGAACGGTGCAATCAGTGCACGTGGAGTGATTCAGATCTACCAGTTTCCACCAATTAAAACGTACTTCAGGAAAAAAGAAATGTAAATACCAATTCATTAAACATAAGCTTGGCTTTTCTCTTGTACAAGTTTTATTTTCTTTAATAAATTAACTAACGCCTGTATATACAAGTAGGCCTCGCCATATGGGCCGCGTCTTAATCCGCTTTTAATTATAGCGCTAGTGCACTACCTAGGGTACAAGTCAACACGCTTTACGGCAGAGGGGAAGTGCACAAATACCCCGAGTCAGAAAGCATTCAGGATGCGGCCCACCATAGATTCATTAGGATACGTTTTAATATTTTGCTGCTTATTTGTTTAAAACAATGGTTAAGTGAAAAAAGGATGCAAAAAAGGAAACGAATTTGTCATAAAAAAATAAAATCTCGCCTTTTCTGTGTAAAACCACCACCACGCTCTGTGGCCCGCCGCCATTTTACCTCAGCGCCGCATAACGTCATTTTAGAACGCGTATTTAACGCGATAAAAGTGTACCAGATAAATAAAAATGTATTAAAACGAAAGGATTTGGGGGATTTAAACACAACTTCAACAACTACTTAAAAAAAAGATATGTTTTACAAACATACACAACACTCACCATCTCGTCTCTGATCCGATTGAAAGAGAACACCCCGACCCGCGGCTTGCGCTTTTATAGCGGGGCGATCTCGGCGCACGCGCGTTTCTGCGCAATCTCAGTAAAGACCCTTTACGTCATTTCCGTTCAAGTCGGGTGTATGAATCAGAATAATCCGCAAATATTTTTTTTTTCATTAATTTATACTCGTATTTAAGATGTTGAACTGTTTGCTAATAATATAAAAATATAACTATTTATATATATTTAATAACCATAGTGAATGTCGTCTGGACGAATCACATGCTTCCGTCTCATCCGGGCTTTTTCTGGCTGAGCCGCATGCATGTAGCATGTGTTTATTAATGACTGTAATTTAGCACATTTTGAAGTGAACAAACTTCCCATTTAATTATCTAATTTTCATGCACAGGTCTTTTTTATGTTGGATTTCAATACTCAAATATAACACAAGCAACTAATATGGAAAAATAAAAATGTTGAAAAAAAACCAAATACCATGTCACTAATAAAGAGAATTTAAAGAAATTACATTTATACATACAATTTATATAACTAATTGCTCAAGAGATAAAAAGCTGATTTCTCTTAATTATTAGTGTGTGTGTGTGTGAGTGTGATGGAGACTGTTCTGCATGTTTTTTTCCAACGTACAGGTGCATCTCAATAAATCAGAATATCATTAAAAGTTTATTTATTTTAGTAATTCTATAAAAAAAAGTGAAACTGGTATATTATATAGATTCATTACACACACTGATATATTTCAAGTATTTATTTCTTTTTATTTTGATGATTTTGGCTTACAGCTGATGAAAACCCAAAATTCAGAAATTCTCAGAAAATGAGAATATTGTGAAAAAGTTCAATATTGGAGATTTGTGATGTCACACTCTAATCAGCTCATTAAATCCAAACACCTGCAAAAGTTTTCTGAGTCTTTAAATGGTGTCTCAGGCTGGTTCAGGCTCCACAATCATGGGGGAAGACTGCTGACTTGACACTTGTCCAGAAGACAATCATTGATCATCACTAAAGAAGCTACTGGTCACGGACTGCTGGATCCAAGCACATTAATGGAAAGTTGAATTGAAGGAAATAATGTGGTAGAAAAAGGTGAAATGAAGCCCATACAAGAATTTGGAGAGATTCACAAAGAGTGGACTGCAGCTGGAGTCAGTGCTTCAAGAGCCACCACACACAGACGTCTCCATGTGCTCCTGAACCAAATACAACGCCAGAGGTGTTTTACCTGGACAAAGGGCAAAAAGGACTGGACTGTTGCTCAATGGGCCAAAGTCGTCTTTTTAGTTGAAAGGAAATTTGGCATTTCATTTGGAAATCAAGATTCCAGAGTCTGGAGGAAGAGAGGAGAGGCACAGAATCCAAGCTGCTTGAGGTCCAGTGTAAAGTGTTCAGTCAGTGGTGGTTTGGGGAGTCGTCATCTGCTGGTGTTGGTCCACTGTTTTATTAAGTCCAAGGTCTGCACAGCCGTCTACCAGACAGTTATGGAGCATTTCATGCTTTCCTCTGCTGACCAGCTTTATGGAGATGCTGATTTCATTTTCCAGCAGGACTTGGCACCTGCCCACACTGCCAAAAGTACTAATACCTGGTTTAAGGACCATGGTATCCATGTGCTTGATTGGCCAGCAAACTTGCCCTGACCTAAACCCCATGGAGAATCTATGAGGTATTGTAAAGAGAAGGATATGAGACACCAGACCCAACAACATGGAAGAGCTGAAGGCCGCTATCAGAGCAACCTGGGCTTCCTGAACACGTAAGCAGCGTCACAGACCGATCGCCTCTATGCCACTGCAGCAATTCATGCAAAGGGAGCACCAAAATAGTATAGAGTTCTGTACATGTTCATACTTTTCAGTAGTCCAACATTTGTGTTTTTAATATATGTTTAATTTTTTTTAATTGGTCTTAAATAATATTCTAATCTTGATATACTGAATTTTGGGATTTATATTAGCTGTGAGTCAAAATCATTAAAATAAAAAGAAATAAATACTTAATCAGTCTGTGTGATGAAGCTATATAATGAGTTTCAGTTTTTGTATTGAATTACTAAAATAAATCAACTTTTTTGATATTCTAATTGAGATGCACCTGTTTGTGTTTTTATATTTTTGGATTGAGGTTGAATGTTTACCATGTTGACTGGCTCTAAAACTGATAAAGAAAAAATATGCAACTTTTTTTTATTTTGATAAAGAAATGGATGTCACTTTCACTTCAAGGCTGAATTAAAAAAAATATTTTAAAGCTTTCAAGTAGGAAAGCAACCAGATATTTGGATACACTCGTATCTAAATTCCTCTTTTTTTTATTAACTGTATATGTATACCATTCCTTTATTTTATTAAATATCTTTCCGTTAATTCAAAAAGTCATTTGTAAAAATATTTATTACTAAAAAGGAAGTTAGCAATAAATGTTGGGGAAAGGGAAAAAAAAAGCATAAATGGTACTTAAAACAAAAGTGCACAAAATTGAAGGTGTCGACTCTTTAAACTGACTCGTATTCAGTCAAGTCTGGAGCCGACTCGCGCGTCTGAAATTACCTAAAACGTTTTTTTCTTTCGCTGAAAATTGGTAAGCATCTCAAAGCGTGAATAAAAACGTGTCTATCGGTGAATAGGGTATGACTATGCGGAAGAATTCGAGCTGCAGTATGATTTAAGGCCTACTTTGCTAAAGAGTCGAATAAACCGATTCTTTTACGTTAGAAGTTGCTCGGGTTGGCCAGAGAGCGCGCGGTATTTATTTGATCGTTTTGGACCGGAAGTTGTGTAGCTTCGAACCGGAAGTTGGGCTTGCAGCGCGTACACATAGCAACGCAGAGACCGTTTTTAGGGTAAATAAAATAGAGACGTTATTGTGGTGAAACGGGTTAAAAATCACGGCTGCACCAGACGAGTTTTGGGGGGAAATATTTGGCAGAAACCAGGAGCTTTTTGCACAGTTATGCCTCGAAGAAAGGTGAGTTGTGCAGGCCAGGAAGTAGGTTTTATAGCGCAGCTGAATGAGAACACAGCTGGAGGGATGATGGATCCATCATCTGTCTTTTTTAATATAAAACAAATATAATATAAAACGAATAAAACAGTTACCTTCTAGTGTGCAAATGACCATGCCATGATGTGTAATGCCTATATGCTGTTTGTGTGTGTGTGAGAAAGGAGGGGGGTACAAACTTATTCACACTGGAATAAGTTTAGTACACCTAATATATATTTACATATTAATGTATTATTCTCTTCTTTCATGACCTTTTCAATGTATTTTTTATTTTATTTCCGGCATTCTACAATAATACTGAAGACTTTTAAACTATGAAAGAACGTGTATGGGATTATGTCGTAAACAAAAATAAACCCTGTTTATTTATTTTTATTTATTTATTATTTCTTCAAATTATCCTCCTTTCACATTGCTGACAGTTTTGCACACTCTTGGCATTCTCTCAGTCAGCCTCATGAGGATGAGTTCCCATAGGTGTCGAGTGCTTGTTGGCTGCTTTTCCTTCGCCATCTGAACCGGATTAAGATCGGGTGATTGTGGAGGCCAGGTCGTCTGAGACATCACTCTCCTTCTTGGACAAATAGCTCTTACAGAATCCCAGAGGTGTGTTTGAGGTCATTGTCCTGTTGGAAAACAAATGATGGTTCCACTAAGTGTAAACCAGATGAATGATTTTTTTTGCAATGACATCACATCACATAGCCATGCTGGTTAAATGTGTACTGAAATTGGACTAAATGACCAACTTGTTGCCTACAAAGCACCTCCACACAATCACACCTCCTCCTCCATCGTCCGTTCATCCTTTGTTTGTCTAACAAAGTCACAGTGTTTAGAACCTAAAATCTCAAATTTGCACACATCAGACCGAAGGACGGTTTTCCACTCCTTTAATGTCTATTGCTTGTGTTTCTTAGCCCAAGTAACTTCCTTCTGCTTGTCGTTCCGAAGTAACGGTTTCTTTGCCACAATTGGACCGCGAAGGCGTGACTCTGAACAGTGGATGTTTAAACAACGAGAAAACTTGATATAAATCAGCAGTTTGTGACACTTGTAATTCTATCCTCTGCAGCAGAGGTAGCTCTTGGTCTTCCTTTCCTGAGAAATTCCTCATGAGAGCCTGTTTCTTCATTCATCATTTATCATTAACGGTTCTGGAGACCGCACCCGGGAATGTATTTAAAATTCTGAGTTTTTTTCAGATTGACTGACCTTCATTTCTTTTTTTAAAGTGATGATTGATCTTTTCTTTCTTTAACTGAGTGTTTCTTGCCATAATATGGATTTGTACAGTAGGTGTAGTAACAGGATTCACCTTTTATTCTGCACAAGACAACTGATGGTCTAAAGCACACTCAGAAGGCAAGAAATGTCTCAAATAAACTCTTCAAAAGGCACAACTTTGATCTTTTTTTTTCTTTTCTTTTTTAATCCAGATGTTTGAAGCAAACAAAATTTGATTCCTGAAATAAAAATTGAAAATTCTTTTGAAGTCTGATCAGCAAATTGTTTGGATAATCTGCATATCAGAGAAATGGTATTTAATACACACACTGTAGCAAATATTTTTCTGTTCATTAGTGAGTGTGTGTGTGTGTGTGTGTGTGTGTGTGTGTGTGTGTGTGTGTGTG
>JAAIIK010000034.1:4306257-4317302 GCA_014706435.1 Silurus glanis | reverse complement strand
TGTGTGTGTGTGTGTGTGTGTGTGTGTGTGTGTGTGTGTGTGTGTGTTTCCCAGAGGACGGCCTGCAGCAGCTCTGACGGTACGGAGGACTCGGATTTCTCAGCCGAACACACGGACAGCTCTGAGAGCGACACCCACGCCGTGAAGACCACACGCCTCACACGCTCCTCTCTCAGACTCAGCCAGAGCGTGCAAGGTACCTGCTTTAAACAGGAAGTCGGTGTCGGCTGGGAAAGAAGAGGAGTAGTGAAGAAGGGGGGAAGAGGGAGGAAAAGGGAAGGAAGGTATAGAAAGGGAAACAAGAGAGAATAACTAGGATGAAAAAATAAAATAGAAAGTGGTGGAAGGGAAACTAGGAAAGTGGAAAAGATGGATATTAAGGGAAGGAAGGATAGAGTGGATTATGGAATGAAAAAGGGAAAACTAGGAAGTGAGTAGGGAAAAATACAGTGAAAGAAAGGGAAACTCAAAAGCAAGGAAGGGAAGAAAGTACAAAGGACAAGAAGGAAATTTAAAGGTATAAATAAAACAAGAAAGGAAATATACTGGAAAGGAAGGAAGTGTTTTCTTCTTTCTTTCTCTCTCTCCTCCCTGAACCAATATTAACACTTTTTTCTTTCTGTCTTTCTGTCTTTCTTTCTTTCTTTCTTTCTCTCCCCCCTCCATATTCTCTCCTCCTCTCTCCCCCTCTCCATTCATTACCAAAACCAAAATTAACTCTTTCTTGCTTTCTGCCCCCCCTTCCATCCAATTAATGTATTAAAATGCACTTTAAGAAAAGTAAAAGCCACATATTGAGTTAAACTACCTTTAATTTAAACATAATAAAGTTTAGAGTAGCTGCTGGTTGAGGAGTGAATGAGTGAATTTCTCCACAAACTTCACTTATAATTGCAGACTGCAAGTTGACAACCATACAAAAATACACACACATTTGATTTTAGGTGTGAAGTTTTAAACATCTGGAATAGAATGAATCAATTATGTATAATAATTAAATGATATATGCATAAATGTAATATATAAACTTTAAAAACAATTTTGAAAACAGACAAGTTCCTTTTGTAGGAGACAAACGCTATAAAAAGAGGGTGAACCTGAGAAACACAGGAAGCGAATGGGGTTAAAAAGAAAGGAGAAATATCATTGGTGTACAAAAGCATAAACACTGGTCATCCGTGACACCGGTGTGTTTTGATTTCCTGCTGCTGCTTGACCCTGGTTGTATCGATTTGTTGTTACTTCTTTTGTTCTTTTTTTTTTTCCCTTTTTCTCTTTCTATTATTTAATTCCTGTTTCCTCCTTTTTTCTTTCTCTATTTATTAAGAAAATATTATATAATATTATATAATATATATATATATATTTTTTTTTTTTTTTAAATCGAGCTCAGGGATTGGATAATTAGATTATTGGATGATGAGCTGATTGGATGAATGTGATTGGTTTAAAGGGTGATTAAATGACCTTCTCTCACTCCGTTTCCTTTCTATGTATTTATTTATTTTTTAGCCCCGGTCGTGGTGGTGGATTTCTCAGCTCGCCGTGTGACCCGTAGCCAGCGGCACGAGGAGCCGGCCCCACCCAAAAAATACCCTCTGCGCCAGAACCAGACGGAGAGCGAACGTCACAACGAGGTTTCAGACCGGGGTAGGAGGAGAACCACCGAGTCCAGATCCGTTACTCTGATCCATCCATCCATCCATCCATCCATTAGTCACTCAATCAATTCCACTGAGCTCCCTCAGATTGCTCGTGGATGGTTGTGGCTTTTTATTAATTAGTCCCTGTTTCTGTTTTGCTGCTGTGTTAATTGAGTTTTAATGCTCGTTATTCTGACCCCTAATGGTCATTTATGGTACTACATCATTGCTTGCTCTTCTCCGTTCTAGACGTTTTCCAACTGTACGATGGCATTTTAGTGCCACATTAAAAAACATCGAAGATCACGAGAATAATGTCAAAATATTTTTATAATTAAGTCAAACTTACAAGCTTGTTATATGAATCCGTACGGCACAACGCGTCGGGATCCCTGACTGAAGCGCGGAGACGAAAAGAGGCGATTTCCTCAATTGTCTGTCTGAATAAATTAAGTTTCCTACAGAACCACTGCAGTGTCTGTTTACTTATTATGTAAACAGACGTTTTGCTGATGCTCCAAAAGAAAGAATTTCCTTTTCCGGAGTCGTCAGTGCGTCGTTTAAAGCAATTCTGAAAAAAAAATGCATTTAAAACGAAATTTCGTTTTTTTTTTGGGGGAAAAAATGTTTTGTTTTGGTTTTAAAATGAGAAATATTTATATATTTTTTTTGTCTGGTCAGCGTCTGCTGTGAAGCAGGACGACTCTCCTCCCCGCACCCCCACAGGCCTGGCACGTTCCTCGGAGTCCGACGCCGACGTCTCCAGCCCTAACGCATCCCAAGACGAGAGGCTGGCTAAAGAGCTGTCAATCAAAGAGTCAAGCCACGCCCACCGACCCAAACGCCGCCGCTTCCACGAGAGCTACAATTTCAACATGAAGTGTCCCACACCCGGCTGTAACTCACTCGGTACACACGAACACCTTCTTCACCTTCATTCTCACACCTTTTCATTGTCATCTTCATCTTCTGAACATCACCTTTACCTTAACACACTCATTATCTCACCTTCTCACTTTCATCTTCACATTTTCTCACCTTTACATCTCCGCTTCTTAAATTTTCACCTTTACACTTTACAACCTTCTGACCTTCTCATAGTTTCACATTTTCACCCTCTGACTCTCTGATCTTCTCAATTTTACATCTCCTGACCTTCTCACAGTTCCATATGACCTTCTCACCTTTACATCTTCTGACCTTCTCACAGTTCCATCTGACCATCTTATCTTCTCACTTTCACATCTCCTGACCTTCTTACAGTTCCATCTGACCATCTGATCTCCTCACCTTCACATCTCCTGACCTTCTTACAGTTCCATCTGACCATCTGTTTGTTCTTCTCACATTTACATCTCCTGACCTTCTCAACTTTACATCTTCTGACCTTCTCACAGTTCCACCTTTTCACCCTCTGAGTATCTGATCTTCTCATCTTCACATCTTCTGACCTTCTCACAGTTTCACTTTTCCACCTTTACACTCTCACAATCCCCCCCCCCAGTCTACATAAAATCTTACACTTCTCTCAGTCTCAAACTTTTTCTCCTTCCTTCATTCTTTACTTATTTCTTTCTCTCCTGAACCATTATTGACCATGTCTTTTTATCTTATTTTTATTTAAATGTAGCTTCTTTTTTTTTTTTTTTTTTTTTTTTAAATTCATGAACTTTTTTTCCTCCCTCAGGTCACCTGACAGGAAAACACGAGAGACACTTTTCCATCTCCGGCTGTCCCCTTTATCACAACCTATCAGCGGACGAGTGCAAGGTGCCAATACTTATGCTCCGGCGGTGTTGAGTTGTGTGCTTGTGGAGGAGGTGAAGCGGTGTAGTAATGAGTCGTGCTGTTCTGCCGCAGGTCAAGACGAGCTCTCGGGACAAACCCGCGGAGGAGAGGACGCTGTCTCAGAGCCAGGACGAGAACCGACACTCCACGCGCCATCAGGTAACCACGGCAACCCGACAAATCCTGCCGCTCTTAAACGTTAGAGGTTAAAAATGGATGCTGAGATACGGGTGAGCAGTGGCCTTCAGCGCTGAAGCTACGATGCTGATGTAGATAAGTAATGGTTCTTATAGTCACGAGTTCAGCGTCTGAGCCCAGGCCTGGTTTCACTCACTGACGTTTATTTCTCAGATGCGCTACAAAGAGAAAGTGACTGAGATGAGGAGGAAGAGAAACTCGTCTGCAGTCAAGGAGCAGAAAGATAAAGACACAGTGAGCTAGCTGTCTGTCTGTCTGTCTCTGTATGTCTGTCTGTCTGTCTGTCTGTCTTTCTCCCTTTCCATCTGTCTCTCTCTGTCTGTCTCTTTTTGTCTGCCTGTCACGCTATCTTTCTCCCTCTTCGTCTGTCTTTCTTTTTGTTTCTCTCTCTCTCTCTCTCTCTCTCTCTCTCTCTCTCTCTCTCTCTTTCTCTCCCCCTGTCTTTTTGGTTTGTCTTTTCTGTCTCTTTCTATTTGTCTCTCTCTCTTTTTTGTGTCTTTCTGTCTATTCCCTCCCCTCTTTTTCTTTCTCTCTCTCTCTCTCTCTCTCTCTCTCTCTCTCTCTCTGCATGTCTGTTTGGGTCGTTCTTTCTTTCGTATCTGAGACACAAATATACATAAATTACAAAAAGATGCAACATTTTAGTAACTGTTTAATTTTGTGTACATTTTCCTCTCTTTCTATTTCTCCCCCCCTCTCTCCCTCTTCCTCTCTCTAACCCCCCCCTCTCTCCGTGCAGGAGGACACTCGGAGCACCAGCTGTACCCATGAGCCTCTGCTGGAGAACATTACGAGTGATTACGACCTGGAGTTGTTTAGAAAAGCACAGGCACGTGCCTCGGAGGATCTTGTAAGAGAGAAAATTCATCACCTTTTATCCCTAGTTTTTTTTTTTTTCCTCTTCTCTTTGCCTTACTTCCCTGTGAGACTTACAGCAGCCCAGCGTTACGGCATGACCTACAGGAGTCCCTCCTTCTTCTTCTTCTTCTTCTTCTTCTTCTTCTTCTCCTTCTCCTTCTCCTCCTCGTCCCAGTTCCTTTTCTCACTATCTTTTTCTATTTCATCTCTTTTTTTTTTTTTTCTTCTTTTTTTGGTTTGTTTATCTATTGTCACTTGCTCGCTCTCTCTCTCTCTCTCGCTCTCGCTCTCTCTCACACACTCACACAAATACCCTGAGTGTGTTATTTCTCTCCAGGAGAAAATGCGTCTCCAGGGTGAGGTAGCCGAGGGCAGCAACATGATCAAAACGATCGTGTTCGGCTGTTATGAGCTGGACACCTGGTACCACTCGCCGTACCCGGAGGAGTACGCCCGCCTCGGCCGCCTCTACATGTGCGAGTTCTGCCTCAAATACATGAAGAGCCAGACCATTCTCAGACGACACATGGTAGCGCTCTGTCCGAATTTCTTTTACAACCAGCCGTATAGTAGGGGTCGCCCGATTTATCGGCACAGAGAGTTGATTGCTGGCCACCGATCCACAAAAATCTTCTTTTTTTTTTTTTATCCAGTATCCAATTTAGAAATATATCAGTTAATTAATCAATTATCTGCAAATACGTTACAACCTGGCTATCAGTATTGGCCGACCCCTACTGTATGTTTATAGCTGCTATAACTCAAGCGATGCACCACATGGGCAAAAGTATGTGGACACCTGAGCATTAGATCGCTATTTGTTTCTTTTTGAACATCCCATATTAAAAAAAAAAAGCTCCACTCTTCTGGGAAGACGTTCCACCAGATTAGGTGAGGGGGTGTAGGGTGAAGTGAGGGTTGAGGGTCAGAGCTCTACAGCAGGAGATCTTCCACTCAAACTCATGTAAAGCATATCATATTCATGTAGCCTCCTAGTTCAAGTGAAGGGAAAATGTCATGCCAGTGCCCCCAAAGACATTGTATACAACTCTGTGCCTCCAAGTTTGTGCTACAATTTGAGGAAGAACCACAAGTGGCTGGAAAACCCAGGTGTCCCAATACTTTTGAACTTTTCACTCAATGTGAACGTCTTTTATAAAAAGTATAGAGAAGTAATCTATTTTCACCATGGTAACAGTTACACACATTTTTTTTGTCAGGCGAAGTGTGTGTGGAAGCATCCACCTGGAGATGAGATCTACAGGAAAGGCCCCATCTCGGTTTTTGAAGTGGACGGCAAGAAAAACAAGGTATAAAATGTATTAGGTTTTTTCATTTTCATTGTTTATTTGAAATCCGATTCGCTTTACGCCAGAGCTTTTTACACCGCACTTGTTCTCGGTTATCATCTCTTCTAAAACAAGATTTTGTAGTTTTAGAAGTGGTTCAGCCCTGACTTTTACTGTGTGCGTCCCAGTGCCAGACGTGTACCGCTGTACGTAGCGTACATTTTTTAAATTTATTTTTATTCGCGATCGGAAAATGCGACTCGCACAGCCTTCGTTTCTTTTTTCGAAAAGCAGAAAAAAGGTGAAAACCTGCATATTACAATTGATTTATTCATCTTCTCTATCCGTTATATCCCATATAAGTGTAGTAATCGAAATTTCACAATACTGCGTGTGATCGATGCAATATTTCCTGTCCGAACGTCTAATCTGAGCATCCGATCTGAGCATCCGATACTAACTTGGTAGGGGAATTTAATTGGTTGCGTTGAATTACATTTATAAATAGTCGAATTCAAATATCCAATGCAGACCGTATGTGTATCTGTTACTCCCCCACTAGTTGACGTAATAGTAAAGAAAATACATAGTTATGTTTTATTATTTATAAAACATTTATTATACTCATTCCAAGATACAGGATCAGGTGAAAGATTAACAATTTGAATGCATTTAAAGTAGTGGTCGATCGATTAATCGGCACCGATGGTTAATTGCTGGGATTATCGATTATCTGTGAAAATCCACACTCATTACTTTTCCCGTATTTTGTCATTACGAGAGCGGCCTCTAGAGGCGAATCACTGGCACTGCGTGCTGTTCGTTTTTACACACGAGACCGCGTGCTGCAAGGACAGTGCTATATTATATTTATTATTTATCGTCAATTAATTATATAGTTATATTTATTAATTGAGATATTGTTCATTTCCTTTAGCAAATTTTCATGATTGATTTTACTGTTTTTTTTTTTATTATTTATTTTTTTATTATTTTATTTAAGTAAGTAGTAAAGTTCAGTACTATTTAAAATCGTCCACTGTAAAAACTATTGGCTGATTAATCAGATATCGGACGATCATACGATCCAACCTATTTATCAGTATCAGTAAAATCCACTATCGGTCGACCTTTAATTTAGACGTCCTATAAAAATTGTGCGCCTTTTGTGGTGTCCTTATACTTTTGGCCAAACAGCATATGTTTTTGTGTGTGTGTATATATATATATATATATATATATATATATATATATATATATATATACATATACATACATACACACACACACACACACACACACAAAAACAAAAAATGTGTGTAAACAGGAATCTTTTAACATGTAACAGATTTACTGCCAGAACCTGTGTCTCTTGGCGAAGCTCTTCCTCGACCATAAAACTCTGTATTACGACGTGGAGCCGTTTCTGTTCTACGTGATGACCGAGGCAGACAACACGGGGTGTCACCTGGTCGGCTATTTCTCCAAGGTAACCAAACATCTTCCTGTTCAGGTTTTTTTTTTCTTGATTGCTATCTATAATTTTTATAATAAAATAATACAGATCACCAAAATTCGTCCAATGAGAACAAGGGGGCGTGGCTAATGACCGTCAATCACGTTTCTTGGTAATACAAAAAAAAGTTTTGCTTATTTGACTATTTGATTTTATTGCAGTTTACATGCAGTCAAATTAACCTCATAATAAATAATTATGTAAATGTCCAACAGGTTACTATTTGTATTTATTGAATGGTTGATTAAATGGTTGATTTGATTGAATGGTTGATTGATTGTTTTAATGGTTTATTGATTGGTTAATTGGTTGATTTAATGGTTTGTTGATTGGTTGATTTAATGGTTTGTTGATTGGTTGATTGATTGATTGATTGGTTAATTAGTTGATTGAATTGTTTATTGGTTGATTAATTTATTGGTTGATGAGTTGGTTAAATGATTAGTTGGTTTATTGATTGGTTGATTAAATTGTTGATTGGTTGATTAAATTATTAATTGATTGATTGGTTGAATGATTAATTGGTTGATTGACTGATTGATTAATTGAATGCCCACAAACGATGAAGTCTGTTTTGTTCTGTACGCAGGAGAAGAACTCGTTCCTGAACTACAACGTATCCTGCATCCTGACCATGCCACAGTACATGAGGCAGGGCTACGGCAAAATGCTCATCGACTTCAGTGAGTATGCGCAAGTTCTGTATTCGTTTACAAGCTTAAACAGGTCTTTTTCTGATGACCATGTAACACTGCCTCTTACGCTCATTGAAATTCAGATTTTTTTTTCCCGTGGTGTTTTGACCATGGTCTTTCGCTGCTCCAAATCTAATTTGCTGTATTACGACTACAAATGAGACCAATACCAATCAGCCAATCAGCTTCCTGTTATTGGTGCAAATCTCTCTCGGCTCGTACCACAGACGCAAAACAGATTTTGTTTTTTCGATACTTAGCTCTAAAAAAAAAAAAAAAATCTATTCAGGGTTTGGTTAAGACCAGTCGCTAACTACAGTCTTAACGCTGTTAAAACGGTTTTTAAGTCTTACATTTGACCGAGGTTCGTATTAACGTGCTCGTTCTGATACATTATGGTTTCTATGGAGACGGCTGGTTCACGAGGACTCCGCATCACTACAATATCTTTAACATTCATTTGATATGATTTGGTTTAATATTAATGGAAGGAGTCTCCAGTGTCAGCACTGTGTAACAGGTAAAACTGTAGCTTACAAACACGAGTCCCAGGACATCCTGCTTCACTTCTTAAAGAGGAAAAAAAGACTGATAGAAGCCGATGATGGAACGGATGTTTATACGCTGCTAAAATGCACGCAAAATCAAAAGCTGACTAGCTTTCAAAGAGTTCATTAGCTCTATAGCAGGAGATCTTCCGTTCGAAAGCATATCTGCATGGATCGGCTTCATGCACAGGGGCATCCTCATGCTGGATACAGGTTCGGGGGCTCCTAGAAAAAGTTCACGCTACCAAATGCGTCCAAAGAATCGTGCACAATTGTGCGCCTCCACAACGGTGGAAGAATCTGGAAAAACGGTGGTGTCCCAATACTTTTGGCCACAGTGTGTATCTGTACCACAAACATTTTTTTTTATAAATAACACCACCCTGATGTCCAGTTTGAGATCAAGACGTCTTCTGTGTGTGTTCAGGTTACTTGCTGTCCAAGGTGGAGGAGAAAGTGGGCTCTCCTGAGCGCCCCCTGTCTGATCTGGGTCTCATTAGCTATCGGAGCTACTGGAAAGAAGTGCTGCTGCGCTACCTGCATAACTTCCAGGGCAAAGAGGTGTCCATAAAAGGTGAAAAAAAAACAACAATTGCAGAAAGCTCCTCCTACACTGCACACGTGTTCTTTGCTTGTATATTTAAACTTTTTTCTTTCCGCAGAGATCAGCCAGGAAACGGCGGTGAATCCGGTCGACATCGTCAGCACGCTGCAGTCGCTCCAAATGCTGAAGTACTGGAAAGGAAAGCACCTGGTCTTAAAGAGACAGGTAACTTTTAATCACAGCGACCTGTATTTTTATTTCCTATACGTACTCTACATGGCTGAAAGTTTGTGGACACCTGAGAAGAAGAACATCCCGTTCAACATTTAGTCTCCATTTGCTGTTACAGTAACCGTCATCCTTCTGATGTTCCACTAGATTTTGTGCTTCATTCAGACACAAGGGTGTGTTCGTAAAGTCAGGTAGTGATGTAGGTGAGAGTGTGAGGAGGCACCGGGTGCAGTCGGTTCATATCAAAGGTGAGGGTTGGAGCTCTATAGCAGGAGATCTTCAACTCCAACCCATGGAAAGCAGATCTTCATGCTGCTGGATTGGTGCGTTGCTCCATTGCTGGAACATGACATGCAACTACATGCTGTACAATTATGTTTCTCCAACAAAAGAGTTTGAGGTAGAACTCCCCCCTGGTCCCCTTTTTTCCTGTCGAGCATCAACAGCATGAACTTCTTCAGCAGTTTGAGCTACAGGAGCTCGTCTGCTGGATCGGACCACACGGACCAGCCTCCGCGCCACACGTGCATTAATGAGCTTCGGCCGCCCACGACCCTGTCGCCGGTTCACCACTGGTCCTTCCTTGGAGCACTTTGGATAGATACTGACCACTGCAGACCAGGAACATCCCACAACAACTGCAGTTTTAGAGACGCTCTGACCCAGACGTCTAGACGTTACAATTTGTCGCTCAAATCCTTAAATACTTTTTTTTTACACTTGCTGCCTAATAAATAAATCCACCCGCTAACAGGTGCCATGATGAAGAGTCAGTGTTACTTACTTCAGTGCTCATCTGATCGGTGTGTGTGTGTGTGTGTGTGTGTGTGTGTGTGTGTGTGTGTGTGTGGGTGTGTGTGTGTGTGGGTGTGTGGGTGTGTGTGTGGGTGGGTGTGTGTGTGTGTGGGTGTGTGTATTAACTCCGACTGTGTGTCTTTAGGACCTGATCGACGAGTGGAGATCCAAAGAGACGAAGCGAGGCAGCGGAAAGACTATCGACCCCGCGGCACTGAAATGGAGTCCACCAAAAGGAACCTAACGGACATCAGCACCTCCCCGACACTCCTGTCTTCGCACTGTAGTCACTGTTAGAGCCTGCGTGAGGCGCTAGTGCATGACTAGTTTCAGACGTGTTGCGCTAAACAAACAGTAGGTCAGTGTTTCCCTGATCCTGTCCTCCTGCTGAAGTCACGTTAAAACTGTGAGGTCCACAGGAACTTCTCAGAGACACGCTGATGATCACATGATGCTCATGTCAGTACTGAAAGCTTTTCAGTTTGTTACATCTGTTCTGAACCCCCTTTCAGTCTATTATATGAGTATTGAAAATGCTTCACTACATTACTTCTGCACTGAAACCGCTATTAGTACGGTAAATCAGAACCAAAACCCATTTCAGTACATAATGTGGCTACTGAAACCCCTTTTAGCAAAATACGTCGGTACTGAAACCACTTTCAGTACAATATATCACTACTGAACCCCCTTTCAGCTAATTAAGTTGCTGATACATCACATTATGTCGCTATGGAAAAGCTTTCAGTACGTTACACAGCTACTGAAACCCCTTTCGGTTACTTTGATGTTTAAACCACTTTCGGTTACTTTGATGTTTAAACCACTTTCGGTTACTTTGATGCTCAAAACCCCTTTCGGTTACTTTGATGTTCAAACCCCTTACGGTTACCTTGATGCTCAAAACCCCTTTCGGTTACTTTGATGCTCAAAACCCCTT
>JAAIIK010000034.1:4284573-4304573 GCA_014706435.1 Silurus glanis | reverse complement strand
GATCATTTACAGTTAAAACGATTAGACCTGCTCATCTGTACAAATTCTAACATTCTTAACGTGGCTTAATGCGCTAAACTCGATCAAACTGTGTTAGAGAAGTGAAGAAAAGAGTGCAGGCAGGGTGGAGTGGGTGGAGAAGAGAGAGCAGGAGTGATTAGTGATAGTAGAGTATTTGCAAGAATAAAAGGGAAAGTTTATAGGACTGTGGTGAGACCTGAGATGTTGTCTGGTTTAGAGACAGTGGCATTGAGTAGAAGACAGGAGGTGGAGCTGGAGGTAGCAGAGCTGAAGATGTTGAGGTTTTCGTTGGGAGTGACGACGATGGACAAGATTAGAAATTAGTTTATTAGAGGGACAGCACATGTAGGATGTTTTGGTGACAAGGTGAGGCAGGTGAGATTGAGATGGTTTGGACATGTGCAGAGGAGGGACATGAATTATATTGGTAGGAGAATGCTGAGGATGGAGCCGCCAGGAAGGAGGAAAAGAGGAAGGCCAAGGAGGAGGTTTATGGATGTGGTGAGGGAAGACATGCAGGTAGTTGGTGTGAAAGAGGCAGATGTAGAGGACAGGGTGGTATGGAGACGGATGATCCGCTGTGGCGACCCCTAATGGGAGCAGCCGAAAGAAGAAGAAGAAGACACCGTGTGTCTATACATAGGATGCTTTATTATTAATACGTTTACTGACTTTGGTCTTTTAAAAAAACACTGTTATGGCGTGTTAAGGCATTAAGACACGTTAGGGGATTTTCATGTTGAGCGTTTTTTTAGAATGTCTCTGGAAACAGAAACCTTTTCAAACGAGAGAATTAATGATGATGATCCTGTGGTTTGCAGCTGCATTACCATCACAGATGCTGTTACAGAAAAGGAATGACCTGGTGCTGTATCTCGAGTCCAAGACACTACATGCTTGAAGTTTGTCCATCAGATGGGATTTGTCCAATCTGAGTTTATTCCCATGTCTTGCACCAGTTCCACATCAATACAAAAGTGTCTTATTAGGTAGGTGGACCATAAAACTGGGAATCTGTGTAACTCATTCTCATAAACTCATTAATCATTCTAATGTTCTTACATGCTGACTTCAAAAACTACTGTAAATATTGCTCAGAATTTATTCTCATTTGAATTCACTTTAAACAATGGACATTGTTTTAAAATGAGACGAGGAAGAAGCCTTGAGAGGAACCAGACTCAAAGGGGAATCAGGCTTTATCCCAACACCAAACATCTATTCATTAGAGCTGCATCACTGCGGATGATTTCCATCTTTGCTGGAATGTGAGGGTATTTATGGCAGCTGTAGTCCTGAACCATTGTGGCAAACTTTATTTTAACCAACAGTGTAAAGAGAACCTGAAAATCATCCTTGAGTAAAAGTATATTTTGATACCACTTTCAGACCTCACAAGGGTCCATCAGAGAAGCCGAGTCCTCGTGCTGTGCGTCAGGTGCAGAAGCTGCTTCACTAAACAGATGCATGAGTTCTGCAGCGTTGCTTTAGAGGTTGCAGAAGCAGAAGATCCACGTGTCAGTGCTCAGACCGTACGCCACACACTGCAACAAGTCGGTTTGCAGGCCCTCGTCCCAGAAAGAGCCTCTTCTGAAGCTGCCCACAAGAAAACCCTCAAACAGTTTGCTGAAGAACAACCTGTCCAAGAGTATGAATTACTGGAACCATGTCCTGTGGACTAATAAGACTAAGATAAACCTGTTTGGCTCAGATTTAAAAAGTTTAATATAAATTTAAGCTTTACATATTATGACTACTGGTTTAACCATTTTGTATTTAATGAACTGATGTCGAGATGTTTTGGGAGTTGATGCTATGCGGGTGAGAACCAGTATAATATATTTCAACTAAATGACAAACAATTGATAATGTAGGAAACAGCATTCGCAGTTTGTTCAAAGCTTTTATAATGAGCACAAATGACTAAATGATGAAGAGGTTGAACAAAGTAGGTTTGAGAATTTCATTTCTGGTCTGAGAAACGCTCCAAAACCAACTGAGAAAAAAACCCTCCTTTTTTTTTTTTTTTTTTTTTTTTTTAACACACTGACAAAATTGACACTTTTATATTTTATATTATCTCTATGCCCCTCTTTTATATTTATATTTATATATATATATATATATATATATAAAATTTTAATTTTTTTTTTTGTTGTTTTTCTTTGTTTTTCTTTTGGTTTTTTACAATAACGAAGTTTACACTTTTATATTTTATATTATCTCTATGCCCCTTTTTATTTTTTTATATATATTATATATATATATTTATATATTTTATATTATCTCTATGCCCCTCATATATATATATTAAATGTTTTATATATAATGTTTTGTAATTGATTATTGTTGAATTCTTGTTTGCAATTAAGGGAAAAAAAGATCCACGTTTCAAACGCGGGTCGCTTTCTGATGACGCAATCAGTCCCCGCATCTTAGGCGTGGGACGCGCAGATTCTGATTGGCTGCGTTGGTGGTGGGCGGGACGCCTTTTCCTTTGCTGAGCGGCCTGTCAGTCAGCGTTCCGCAGGTAGCGGAAGTCCAACCGCACTGAATGCGAGCGCAGGCCGAAATTTAAAGGTAAGATCCGTCGCTATGACAACAGAACTATCCTAGCATGTCAAAGGCGGCTAGTTTCTTTATTTTTTCCTTTTATATTATCTCATATTTTATTTCGGTAATATGGCGCGTAGCCTGTCGTACTTCGAGCTTTTGTTAGTAATATAAATAGTGATTTATAGGAGAATCAGCGGATGTATTGATTAGCCGCTAGCTAGCGAGTTGTTTGATAGATGCACGGTATCATTAGCATTGCGCTAAAACTGATATTTTAATATATAAATTAGAACATACTGGACCCATAGAAATTCACCCAATAGTGATTATTTTCATCATTCACGAGTATGTGTAATGAGAGTTATATAAGACTGCAGGTGAACAACTGATGATGAACCTTCAACTTCCCTTCTCCATCCTGAAACTCATTCAAGTTGATTATATAAACTGTTTCTATCATTTCCAGTGATCCTGGTGTTTATTTGGTGCATTTTTTTTTTTTTTGCTTGTGCAGTTAGAGTAGCCCTATTCGGACGGGATTAGTTTATCAGCAGGATGACTGGAGTAATATCAAAATCACATCCTCGTCAGATCCCCAGATTCTCGTCAAATCTAGCGTAATCTATTCTGTTAGAAGAGTTCCGCATTCTTTCGATCCATATCATTCTCCCCTAAACAGCCTCCGAGAGCCGAATTCCACCCCAGAGCGTTTGATTCAACCCTTTATTTCTTCCTCCCTGTGCTCAGATTGTTGGTGCAAAGTGAACCCAGAACTCAAGATGACTCAGATGGACGTCCTGGTCACCAATGTGGCCGAGCTTTTGGCTACGGCCGTGCACGAGGTCCTGCGGCTTATGGGCCAGGCCGTTTCCGAATACCGCGACGAGTCGTCCAGGATTCGTCAGGAGAACCAGAAGCTGCAGCGTACGCTCGAGGAGCTCCAGATGAGGCTGCGGATAACAGGTCTGCCTCAAATGCGCACGGATTTTATGTACAAACCCCAGTTCCAAAAAAGTTGTGACCGTGTGCAAAATGGAAATAAAAACAGAATCCAGTTATTTTGCAAATCTCATAAATCCATTTATGAGATTTCACAACAAAATGAAAAAAATCTCGTTTGAACTGAGAATATGTACCATTTCAAGAAAAAAAAAAAAAAACAGGTCATTTTCAATTTGATGGCTGTAACATGTCTCAAAGTTGGGACGGGGCCACGTTTACTACTGTGTAGCGTCACGTCTTCTGTCTTTATACATCTGGGAACTGAGGAGATCAGTCGCTGAAGTTTTGGGAGAGGAATGTTGTCCCATATGTGTATGATACTGAAATGTAGCTGCTCAACAGTCCTGGGTGTTCTTTGTTGTGTTATTCGTTTCATGCTCCAAATGTTTTTAAATGATGAAAGGTCTAGACTGCAGGCAGACCAGTTCAACACTCAGACTACGAAGCCATGCTATTGTAATAGATGCAGTATGCAGTTAGCATTGTCTTGCTCAAATATGCACAACCTTCCCTGTACAAGATATTTCCTTGATAGAAGCATTTGCTACTCTTAGACATGTATTTACAGTTCAGCATTGATTGAGCCTTTCCAGATGTGCAAGCTGCCCATTCCACAGGCACTAATGCACTCCTACCATCAGAGATGCGGCTGTTTGAACTGAGCACTGATAACAAGCCAGATGGTCCCTCTCCTCTTTAGTCCGGAGGACTTGGTATCCATGGAACAGTTTTTCACTTTGGCCCAGATAGGATGGTGACGTTTCTGGATCGTGTTCACGCATGACTTCTTCTGTGCATGTTATATTAGATTCCTGCGTTTGTGGATCACGTGGAAACCTTGTGTTTACAGACAGTGATTTCTGGAGGTGTTCATGAGCCCATGCAGTGATTTCCATTACAGAATCATGACTGTTTTAAATGCAGGACCTGAAGATCACAGCCATCCAATATCAATTTACGCCCCCTGGTCCCTTGTGCACAGAGATTTCTCCAGATTCATTAAAACTTTTGATGATGATATGTTCTGTAAATGAGATTTGCAATTTGATGTCGGGGAACATTATTCTGAAATTGTTCCACAATTTGTAAACAGTTTTTCACAGATTGGTGAAGCTCCGCCCATCTTTACTTTAATTTACATTTGTTGCCCTCCATCAAAATCAAAAATGACTTTTTTTAATTTTTTTTTTACCTTAAACGGTGCATTTTCTCAGATTAAATATTTGATATGTTTTTTGCTGTGAATAAAATACAGGTTTATGAGATTATGGAATCATTGCATTCTGTTTGTATTTACATTTTACACAGTGTTCCAACTTTTTTTTTTATTTGGGGGTTGTACTAATTTTGGTGAAAACTAGTTACAGGATGAAGACAAACTTATTTATAGCTGTTTTATTTAACCTTTTTGGAAGGAGTCTCCAGTGCAAGTGGGTTTTTTGTAGAAGTTTCCGGACATCTTCAGGATAGAGGCGTTTACGCGTTGCAGGTTTTCTGTGACATGACAAACTGCAGAGAGGTAGAAAGAGAGACCGACAGGTTTTCAGCTGCCATAAAGTAAACGAGAGGAATCTCATCGTCTCTTCATGATTTCAGACGCAGTGCAGCAGGTCTCGTCCTCCGTCGCTGCAGAAGAGCCGCTGTACGAGTCTCACCATGGGCAAGTCTCAGACCGAGAGCAAGAAGCGATGGAAGAGAACGTCGAAAGGGATTCGTACGAGCTGTCCTTTGAGGAGGAGGAGGAGAAACCGAGCGCTCTACACCTGAGAGCTGAGACACGACAAGCGAACGAGGAGGTTCCATCACCCTGCGACTTTTCTCATAAAAGAACGAGGAGCTTATCGAGCTCAAGGAGCCGATCGGCTTCACCCGACGTCAGGGGCGTGCCGGGAATCCCGAACCTCATTAAGACAGAATCGAAGTCCGAGTTTCCAGAATGTTCCCTATCGGAGCAGAGGGAAAACACCATCCTCCATCTGCCGTGTTATCCAGCCCACGCTAACCCCACCCACGTCTCCTGGGACCCGTCCGGGCCGTCAGACGAGTGCGTCCGAGCCGAGAATGCTACGGACGGCGTCGGTCCGTTCGGCGTCACCATGAGGAGGGAGAGCTCACACACGTGTCACGTGTGCGGCAAGTCGTTCGCGACGGCCTCCAGCCTGGGAGCGCACTTCGTCTGCCATTCGGGCGAAAGACCGTTCGCATGCGAGCGCTGCCAGTTCCGATTCAGCCGATTAGCCGACCTGAAGAAGCACGAGCGCATCCACACGGGGGAGAAGCCGTACAACTGCATGCTCTGCGGCAGGAGGTTTAACCGTACAGAGAATCTCAGACGCCACTTGAAGAAAGTCCACCGCGGAGCTCTGCTGTACTGAAAAAAGGACTACTGAAGGACATCCAAAACGACATCCTCACATAAACCCTTTCCAGCCGACACTTTGTTTTCGTGGCCATATTGTATTTTTCTTTCTGTTTCGTCTCCCAGCTTGCTCTTCACCAGATCCGACTCACTAACCAGGAAAGACTTGTGATGAGTCGTTCGTTAATGTGACTCAGAAAAACGAGTCGTCTCAAAGAGCGATTCGTTCATTTTCTACTCGAAGCATCGCAAAATCTCCGTAGTTTATGTACAAGAAACAGAATTGAGTAGTTCATCTCGAGTCCTCTGGTCCGAGTCGTTCCTTCTTTTGTCACCTGACTCCCATAGATGCTACGCAATGCAATAAATCTTTTTTTGGTTCGAATCTTAACATTATTGTTACAATAATTATGGGAGTCACGTGACAAAAGCACTAACGTCACGGACAAGAAGATTTGAGAGGTGAAGCTCCTCATTCTGCGTATCATTTGTTTTTCTGCATCGCCATATTTTCATTATTGGAACTATAGTGGAGGTTGGTGTATGTAGACGTGTTTGGGGAATCTGCTGATTGGAAATGTAACATTTTATTTTATTTCTGATCAAATGAATCAAATTTACTAAATGACTCAAAAGATTCAAAGAAACAAGTCACTAAAATGATCCCATCACTACATCACACTCGAAAGAAATCGCTATCTGCCCTCTTCCTCATACCTAAACTCATAGACATGCATGATTGGCTAGCATTGCTGTGATTGACAGTAGAGACAGACGATGCCCCGCCCACACAAAAAGCACTAGTCTTGCTCTCGAACTCGAATCCTGCCACGTCCGCACACATCAATTTATCATGTCGATGCAGGTCCGGGCCGATACGACCTGATCGTATCAATATCACGATGCCACAATAAACGATGCCACAATTTCATCAAAAGTTCTTATTAAGAAGATACAGTTTGTGGACACCTGACCTTTTTGAACATCTCATTCCACTGCTATAATAATAAGCTCCACTTTTCTGGGAAGATGTTCCTTGTGGAGATTAGAGATTTTGTCAGTAGGTGATGGTAAGATGGTCTGGGGTGCAGTCAGCGTGAAGAATTAATCCAAAAGGTGTTCAGTAGGATTGGAGCTCTATAGCAGGAGATCTTTCACTCCAACCCATTTAAAGCAGATCTTCATGGAGCTGGCTTTGGTCTCCTAGTTCAAGCAAACGGCATCCAACGACATGTGATGCAATTGTGTGCCTCCAACTTAATGGGAACAGAAAGTTTGAGAACAAAAAAAAAGTTGGGTGTCCCAATACTTTTGGCTGTATAATTTAAAAAAAAAAAAAAAAAAAAAAAAAAAAAAAGGTCGATCAATGAAACGAACAAATTGATGGAATTTATTTATATTTAAGATGTTTATATTTTTATGTAGATTTTTTTTGTTTGTTTGTTTTTGATACCAAATTAAAACCTTTTCGTTTTAAATTCTTATTTCGGAGCCGAACTTTTTTTTTTTTTTTCCCCTCAAATGAAAGTTAGTATGAAAGTCGACATGTTCACTCATCCCCTGTTTTTTCAGAAGAACCATCATAAGAAGGTCCATTCACAAATGGCTTCTTCATCATCACTGATGCTTCACAACTAAAAATGTTCCAAATCACAGAATAAAAAAAAAAAAAAGGCTCTGCTCGTTATCTGCCTTTCTTGGTCCACTCGACTCTCCACTCGTCCCAGTTCAGCAGCGTCCGTTCCGTCTCCCACCCGGCTTTTTCCAAACCTGAGGAACATTTTCATAAAAATCTAAATTTAGTTAGAAGGTAAATAAAATTCACTTCCACGAAAGAAATGCGATAAAAAAGGTGAAAACTGAACCAATTCATTGCCACCTTCTTCAATTCGCTACATAACGATGTCGAGGTCTGGATTCTGATTGGTCCGGGTGACGGCACCACCACATGATGGGAATCGCAGATTTACGTTATTACTGCGCTCGTGTTGGTCGTCGTAGTAACAAAGAGTGTATTAACGACCATTAATACCATTATAATGATTTATTTAGCAATTATGGTCTCCAGTGTCAGAGGAAGAGGTTTCAGAACAGAGGAGTTTACACACTTCTTTGTTTTAGTATTATTTGTTTTAGTATTTTAGCTTCAAGGGGACGGTTCTTCGTACATCGCTGACTAGATTCGAGATCGTGGGAATTATGCTTCCTCACATCCATCACAT
The DNA here is from genome assembly GCA_014706435.1 of Silurus glanis. Taxonomy (NCBI): domain Eukaryota; kingdom Metazoa; phylum Chordata; class Actinopteri; order Siluriformes; family Siluridae; genus Silurus; species Silurus glanis. Next base: position 4,296,413 of record JAAIIK010000034.1, on the reverse strand, counting down.
CCATCCATCCTGTATAGTTTATACACGAGTGTAAATCGCTTTGTTTTGCTGAATTATGTACTGTAATTTACATTACAGTCTAATACCTCAAACTGATCACCAACCTTTATAGACCCAACTTACAATATTTACAAATTACGATGATGTCGTCAGAACGTGTCCATCGTAAGTCTGGAACTTTGTGGTTTAATGGCCAATGTGCAGTTTTTTCCCAGTTATTGCTCTAAGTATTAAAACACCAGATACACATCAGAGTCTGCACCAAGATAAAGGAGAGACGACCAGCAGAAAGTTGCTGACTAATGAAATGCACACGTTTTCCCGCAAGTTCGATTTTTCCAATGAATTCTTGTACTTTTTAAACTTTACATCCTTCTGTCGGAAGCACCGGAGGCAACATAAAGGAACCTGTAGAACGTGAGTCAAATACAAGTCTGATTTGTAGGACACTTGAACAGTGAACATCGTCTCCATGAAGCTTTACAGACTTCAATACAAGAACATTCCACAAAATAGGTCATTTTAAGCCATGATCTCCTCCTGTTTACCATAAGGTTTCAGCTTATGGACCTGTTGCCATGGCAACAACTCCAGAATGAGTGTCAAAAACCCAACCAACCCCAGATCAGTTCACATCATCATCAGTAAACTCCAGGTAACTGAGTAGTCAATGTACCGAGACCAGACGAGAGGTTTGAGCTTATGGACCTGTTGCCATGACAACAAGTCCAGGATGTGGTTGTGATCTCAGATCATCAATAAAATAAATCCAGATATCTGAGTGACCCCTGGACAGACCCCTGGAGAGAGAAGAACGAGCCCAGTAAAGGAACTGCCACTTTGACTGTATACCGAGACCATGAACTCGTTCGACTCGTTGAGAAGTAACTTGCGACGTTGAGACATTATGAAAGTTCAGGACGTGGTGCTACAGGAACACGTCCTGGCGGTGCTGTAATCGAATAATGCAGCCGAATCCTTCTGTAGCTTTTAACGTTGTCCCTGGAAGCTCAGGTGTGTTAAAGAATCACGTTCATACCTGTGAAAAAGGGCTGGAAAATGCGCTCCATCAGCTGGTGACTCTCAGAAACCAGTTCCCACGAGTCTGCAACAAAACAGCGACATTAACAACTTCCTGTTCAGCTGCTTACATCCAACGAGCACAAAATAAGAGTTAAACCATAAAAAGCGTGCAGTTGGAGGAGGTTCGTGATGGGCTGAGGATTTTATTTCACTCGGGTGGGTGTGGCCTAATATTCTAATGAGGACCACTGTTTTAGAGGAAAGAGTTTTGTGACTGGAATGCGATGGTTATACGTAACAAGCCCCGCCCACTTTACAATAAAAGAAGTGATGTACTAGAAAAGCACACTTTATAGCCAAATGTTTTATTACACGACTGCGTTAAAAAAAAAAAGAAAACAAAATACAAATTACGTGATTAAAGCCGCAGCAATACGTTTATGAAGCGAAGGTACAAAGGCATCCAACACAATTGTGTGGAAGCAGTTTGGAGATAAAGCACGCAATGGCTGGAAAAGTCGGGTGTCCCAATACTTTTGGATGCGACGTCTATTATACCAATGGTTTAATGATTCAGATTTTGTTTGTATAAATATTTAATCGTTTATCTGAAGGACGAGTTTTTAACTGTTAAGGAGACACCAGTCACACTTACCTCTGATCCGGGTGAGGTGTGAAAGAGCTCCATGCTGCGGTGAGGAGCTTAACACCGTGCTGATACACACGGCCTGACACGCTGCCATGATCTCATCACGCGCCGACGCGTCGGCACTCAAACACACGCACACGCTGCCTACAGAGCAAACAAACCCCACACACACACACTCAATTCATTTCATTACATAATTAATAAGAACAGAAAGATACTACAGTGGAAATTCAGCTTGGATGAGCGTCTTCTTCTTCTTCTTCTTTCGGCTTACTCCTACTGACTTTCATTCCCCTTCTCTCCAGCGTGTACCTCCACCTCTCCAGGCTCTTCTCCACCTGCTCACTACTCTCACCACAAATCACAATATCATCCGCAAACATCATAGTCCACGAGACTCCTGTCTGACCTCATCCTTTAACCTGTCCATCACCACTGCAAACAGGAAAGGGCTCAGAGCCGATCCTTGATGCAGTCCAACCTCCACCTTGAACACACTTCACTGCTGTCACACTGTCCTCATACATGTCCTGCAGCACCCTCACATACTTCTCTGACACACCAGACATCCTCATACAGTACCACAGCTCCTCTCTCGGCACTCGGTCATACGCTTTCTCTAAATCCACAAATACACAATGCAACTCCTTCTGACCTTCTCTATACTTCTCCATCAACATCCTCAAAGCAAATAAGGCGTCTGTGTTGCTCTTCCTCAGCATGAAACCATACTGTTGCTCACAGATGGTCACCTCTTCTCTCAGCCTGGCTTCCACTACTCTTTCCCATAACTTCATGGTGTGACTGAACAACTTAATTCCCCTGTAGTTACTGCAGGTCTGAACATCTCCCTTATTCTTAAAGATCAGTACCAGCACACTCCTTCTCCATTCCTCAGGCATCCTCCCACCTTCCAGAATCTTGTTAAACAATCTGGTTAAAAACTCCACTGCATCTCTCCTCAACATCTCCATGCTTCTACCGGTGTGTCATCTGGTCCAACCGACTTTCCACTCTTCATCCTCTTAATCGCTGCTCTCACTTCCTCCTTACTAATCCTATCCACTTCTCAACACACTCTCCTCACTAGTCAACACATTTCCATTTCCATCCTTTATTGCTCTAACTTGCAGCACATCCTTCCCAGCTCGGTTCCTCTGCCTGGCCAATCGGTATAAATCCTTTTCTCCTTCCTTAATGTTCAACTTCTCCTACAGCTCCTCATATGCCTTTTCCTTTGTCCTTCACCACATCCCTCTTCACCTGCTGCCGCATCTCCTTGTACTCCTGCCTACTTTTCTCATCACTCTGTCGATCCCAATTCTGTATCTCCAACCTCTTTCTCCTGATGCTCTCCTGCACTTCCTCATTCCACCACCACGTCTCTTTGTCTTCCTTTCTATTTCCAGATGTTACACCAAGTACCTTTCTAGCTGCCTCCCTCATCACTTCAGCAGTAGTTCCACAATCACCCAACACCTCTTCACCACCACCGAGCCCCTGTCTGACCTCTTCCCTGAACCTCACACTACACTCTTCCTCCTTCAGTTTCCACCATCTTATTCTTCTTTCAGTCTTCACTCTCCTCCTCTTCTTCTCACCTCCAAAACCATCCTACAGACCAACATCCGATGCTGTCTAGCTACACTGTCCCCCGCCAACACCTTACAGTCTCCAATCTCCTACATAGAACAACGACTTCAGGAGTAACTCACTAATGCTGGGAAGAGACCGTGATCACAACTAGGTGTGAGGTCTTACACCATTCTAATGCTTTTGGCTTCACATCAGGTCGTTCTTCACCTCCAAATATATTTTTGAGGAATTTTACCGTTTTGGATTGCTATGATGTAGGACCTGGTGTTGTTCCTCAAAGCCAGCTGGAGCTCCTGAGGCCTACAAAGGGAGGTGGAGAAGCCATTTGTATTAGTGATCTGATCAGGATCATCACTGGATCAGGTTTGAGAATGAAACCGGTAGACGCAGCACGCGTACCCTTTAACGGCGTCTCCCAGTCTGACCCCGAGTTTGACAGGAACGTCGGTTTTATACTCTGAAAGAAACAGAAACAGCAGCTTCAATGCGTTATCGTTTCTATAGTAACGGCTTGTTCACAGATGCTTTTCTTTATATTCCAGCAAATGTGACATTCTGTGAGCATACAAACGTTTTAGGTGTAAACTTTTTTTTCCTGCTTTGTTTTTTTTAAAAACTGATCAATAAAAATTCAATACAAAACTGATCGCTGTTAATTATATCTGTACAATTATATAGTTTAAATGATATTTATGAATATATTATAACTATATTATAATTCATTATAAAGAAAGGATACAGAAGGTCCAGGTTGGATCTGAACTGCATGATGATCACTGGCAGTAATTATAACTGAGCATTACAAGAACAAAGGGAAAGACAGTGGAAGGGGGTGGGGCTTAATTCGGTTCTATTAATACGTGACTCGCTGTAGACAGAGAAAAATTCATCTGCCTGATGGCTCCCAGACTCACCCAGAAACACCGGCTCTCTCCGATTGCCTTCTGCCGGACCGAGGATCTGACCATCGAGCAGATACTGACGGAGGACGATGGCCAGACGAGCTTCGTTCAGCGTCTCCATGACGACGGACCTGACAGCTTTGAAGTTGGCAAACAGGTGGAGTGTGGTGAAGAAGAAGAAGAGAACGAAGGTCAGCCTGAAGAGGAAGAACAACACGAGCAGTATTGAAGATGCTATACGATCAAAACACACGTGTATATCAGATTTGACTTACACGGTGTTCTCAGTGACGAGTGGGATTAGCACCAAGCTAACCAGCAGTCCTGCCAGATTGACCAGCGTTTCCTGTTAGAAGAGTAAACATTCGTTAAATCCCCCGTTCCTTATAACTTGGGTTCGAGACGGAGCCCGTGAGCACCAACCTGACTGCCATCTTTAGCAGAGATGTCGGCCATGTTGTTTCTGCGAGCCTGATGAACGGTTAACGCCGCTCTCGTCGCTCCTCCGGCCACGCCCACAATCGACTGGAACGAAAAAAAAACAATGCTTTCTTTTTTTAGATAATTTGCACTTAAGGCCAATTGAGCAAATCAGGTTCTTCTAGACCCAGCGATGACCAGCAACAGGAGCAGCAGAAGCAATAGGAATTATGACCCCGTATATGAAAAGTATTCCTGTACCTTAAACACTCCGGCGATGCAAACGATCAGCGTGAAGAACGGCGGGAAATGAGGTGCCGTGATCTCCATCAACATCGCAGCGTCGTTCAGAACGTCGGCGAAAAGCCTGAGACGGGATTTACAAACACACAGGTGCTCTAAATGTCTCGAACGTTGTTTTGTTTTCCAAAACTAAACATGACTCGCTCCTCACCTCCATTTCTTGGCTTCTGAATCCAGTTTGCTCCTGCAAAAGAATAATAAATAAATAAATAAATAAAAAAAGAGGACGTGAATGGACGGACGCTGTATGATGGATTGTCATAATCGTACGGATCGTTTTTGCAGATATGCCGACGTTTTCGATATTAATTCATGTTTAGGGAAGGAGTCTCCACTAGAGGTCGACAGTGAGTGGATTTTATTGATAGCTAGGGTAGATTGTACTTGCCGATAACCGATTAATCAATCGATACTTTTTAAAATGGATACTGGATAAAGTACCGAACTTTATTAAAAAAAAGTACAAATAAACGTAACTTCAATACTCTGGATTTTGGGAAGACATTTAAAGATAATTATTTTAGAGCAATACAGTTTGGATTTATGCGAAATGGTAACGCTTAAAGTTCCATTTGAATCATTAATTGCTTAATAAACGCTTAAGAAGTTTTGTTTATTGTTAATTTGAACATTTACTAATGCGTTTTTAAATCAAGTTCATTTTATCTGTTAACTTCAGTAATGCGCTTTGAACTAACTTGAATGTGGTGCAGCACGCAGTGTCAGTGATTCGCCTCTAGAGTCCGCTCTCGTACTGTATAATGATGCTCCAGCGCAGACGCAACCTGGAAAAACTATCAGTAAGGATATTTCAGTCCTATCGCTCATATCTATAAGTCAGAGACGATTGATGTAAATTGAAACTTTAAACTGGATGAGCGCGAGAACAAGAAAAGCTAATAAAGGAGAAGAACTTGTTTCGATCAGACCTTTTAAGTGTAAATAGAAATGGATAAAAAGTATACCTGCTGTAGTACAAGAATAATAAAACACTTTTGTGTAGCAGGAAAGTAACCCCATCCCTTTTTTTTTTTTTTTTTTTTTGAGATAAATTCAAAGGCATTAATTGGAATGTTGAAACGATTTTCAGCGTCTGAGCCATTCAACGATCTCTGGACAAAAACTTCTTCTGGTTTAGGACAAAATTTGCAATCGAGTCGTCCACAAGCCAAAAACATCAACTCTTAATGCCGAGCCGAATAATAGGACTGTCTGAGAAGATAAATTTTTGTCGCATCACTAATACACATAAACACTATATGGCCAAAAGTTTGCAGACACCTGACCATAAAATTGCGATGTGCTTCTTCTTCTTCTTTTTTATTTTTTTTAACACCCCATTCCACATTTGCTCTTATAAGCAGCTCCACTCTTCTGGGTAGATGTTCCACTGGATTTTGTGGAGATTTGTGTGAGATTCCATTCAGCCACAAGGGTGTTAGGAAAGTCATGGAGGAGCATGGAGGAGTAAAACAACAAAATGAGAGAGAGATTTCGCTTCCTAGAGAATGGAGATGATACGAGATGATAGAATGATATAAAAGAAGAAGGAAATAATAATAAAAAAAAGCAGAGGGATGATATTTTTTCAAACTAAAAAAAACATTTGATGAATACACTATGGCCAAAAGTTTCTGGACACCTGACTATAAGACGTGCTCTTCGAAACATCCCATTCCACATGTAGTCCCCATTCTCCTGTTATAACACCCTCAACTCTTCTGGGAAGATGTTCCACTGGATTTTGTGGAGATTTGTGCTCCATCAGCTACAGGGGTGTTAGTAGGTAGTAGTCAGGTACGGAACTAAGCATCAGAAAACTTGCAAACGCTCACCCTTTGAACCAGGCGAAGAGGATTCTTCCCAACATCCCTGTTCCATCTGAGAGAGGATAAAGAAATACATGCACGTCAGCACTGATAAACCCACACACACACACACACACACACACACACACACACACACACACACACACACACACACCTCTGAGTAACCACGTGATGGTTGCTGCAGCGACCGTCGCTTCTTGATTGCCGACTCCGACTCCTTTCAGTGAGGCCTGAGTGGCGAACGTACCCGAGAGAGAGCTGGAGAAAGCCTTCGAGAAGAAAAAAAAACCCCACAGACACGTCATCCAGCTTCAGGTCCGACTGCACCGCCCGACCCGAGACCCGAAACATTCACCAACATAAACATCTGACCTGCAGCGTATCCCACATCTGATACTGCAGATAATCCTCGCTCACACTCTCAGGGTAACCCTGGGGCAGGAACACGTTCTGGAGAAGAACAGGGTCATGGGTTAACTACTGATTTCTTCTCACCACCTGTAACCACCTTGGAGACTCACCTTGAACCCATCAGTGATGGATTTCCCCCTCGTTCCTCGTTCGTGTCCCATTCTCTCTCTCCGCATCCCTCCATCTTTCATCCGGTATCTCCAAGCCTCCCGGGAGCCGTACTTCTCGGTAGCAATCACTCCTCCACCTCCATCCGCCATGTCCTTCGATATGCCTTTAGAACACACAGAAGATAAAGGAGATGATGATTCAGATTGTATATATAAATACAAGGCACTGGATCCCATCACTTGGTACTGAAGAACCTACACATCATAGTGCTTTCCTGCTCCTTATCGACCTCCAGGACCAAAGCTGAGAGTTTTTTTTTTACCCAAAGGTTAAAGTGCTGCTTCTTTGATTTTCTTCATGGTGCATGTAATTTGGAACACGGCCCCATTTCAGGTGCTGTTTCTAATCACGAAACAAGTGCACACTCAACGCGGCCATTTTGGATTTTAGTTTTAAAATCTACACTCGAACAACACGCGTTTTTTTTTTTTTTTTTTACAAACGCGTTTCTATTTCTGCCTGTATTTTGATACGCAATGGCATAAATGATATTTTATTTACTCACGTGTCAGAATTTATGCACAAAAACCGTATTATTGTTTATTATTTGTCACTCGCATCCACTCACCGATAATTCACTTCCGTGTTTGTCTTCGCCGCCACGTCGTTGGAGGCAGCGGGCTTTCTGATTGGCTAATAAGATGTGACGCGAGGGCACGTCTTAGCCAATAAGAAAGCAAGATGGCAAAAGTAGATTTGCTTTTTTATTATTATATATTTTTTTGTATTAATGCTCAAAAACAGTGTACAAACAGTAATACAACAATTAAGAAAAAAAAAAACTAGTTGAGACTTACAAGTTAATTAAAGATTAGAAGAGTTACGAACTACGGAAGTCCAAATAGGTTACATTTACATACATTTGCGGCATTTAGCAGACGCTCTTATCCAGAGCGACGTACAAAATGGTTATGCGTTTTTTTTTCTTGTTTTATCGCAAAACATCTAGTTTAGTTAAAAATGAGAAAGCAAGTAAGAAAAATATATTAAAACATTTTGCAACAGATTTTCACTAAAGATGTTTTTTTATTTAATAAAATACATAATGTACATATTTAATGTATTAATGTAATGTATTTAAGACGCAATATGGACTGATATTCAAAAAAATATTATCGTATGAAAATAGATTAATATATAGAAATACACAATTATATTTTACATAAATAAATACTAACACACAAATACTGTGTATTTCAACAATTTTTCAATTGAAAAAGATGAATTTCTTTTTGTAAATGCTGCACAAAACACAACAAACAAACAAAAAAACCTGACATGAGAAATAATTATTGTCCTGAATTCATTAGGACTTCTGAATGGAGTTCTCTTTGACTGCAGAGCACTGAAGTGGAGGATGTTCTACACATTAACCGCACAGAGATTCCTGTGGATTTGGACTGCAAGTCATATAAACAGTTTATTACAGTCATTAAGGCTTTAATCACCAGGGACAGTTTTGTATTCCATCAGTAAACAGGTGATAATCTTAATAATGAGGGAAATGTAATGAATTTACATTCGGTGTTGAAGATGCGAATGAGGTTTCCTTTTAAGTCTGGTTCCTTTTAAGGTTTCTTCCTCATGCCATCTCGGGGAGTTTTTCCTTCACCACAGTCGTCACTGTGTCACTCATAAGGGATAAACTTATAGGGAACAAAATATATGATGCTTTAATAGATTTATAATCTATTAACTTCTGTAAAGTTGCTTTGAAACAATCTCCATTGCGAAAAGTGTTCTAAAAATAAAATGGAATAAAAAATAAATAAGCAAAGTGACAGTAAGCATTTTTTTCCCCCAGAAAACAGTTACTCTTTCTACATGTATTAATTATACAGTATTTTATTTGACAAAAGAAGCTTTTTAACAATAGAATATGGAGAGATTGCTCTAAAAATGCCTGTTAAACCTTTAAACATAGTGTTTATTATTCTCTATCTTGGGTCTCTTTTTCCTCGATCGCTGACATTTAGACTTCCCACTGCATACGCAAAGCACTGTGACTGACCACACACACACACACACACACACACACACACACACACACACACCTCTCACATGGCTTTCACATCTAGACTGTGTAACAGTTCCTTCCCACAAGCGGTTTGACTCCTCGAGACAAAGGGTAGACTGTTTTTGAAATGTTATTTTGAAATCATGAACACCATGTCCTCTGGACTAAAGAGGAGAGGGACCATATGGCTTTCCATTAGCGCTCAGTTGAAAAGCGTGCATCTCCGATGGTATGGGAGTTCATTAGTGCCTGTGAAATGGGCAGCTTGTACATCTGGAAAGGCTCCATCAATATATGCTGGTTTTAGAGCAACATATGCTTCTATCCAGAAAACTATTTTTTTCAATGAAGGACTTGTATATTTCAGCAAGACAACGCAAAATCACAGAAATGAAAAATACAACAAAGAAGACCCAGGTCTTGCAAATGGACTCGTTAGTTCCCTGATGTCTATTGGCTGTTGTTAAAATTAAAGGGGATGCCACACAGTAGTAAACATGGCCCTGTTCCAGCTTTTTTCAGACATGTTGCAGCCATCATAATCAAAATGACCTTAATCTCTTCTTAAAATGCTACATTGCTACAACATTGTAAATGTTCTATTGTGAATAAAATATATTGGATTTTATCACTGCATTCTGTCTTTATTTACATTTTATGCAGTATCCCAAAATTATATGGCCAGTACTGTACTGCTCGGTGCTGCACTGTGCTTCACTGTGTTTATTGACTCATTGTGTTGTGTAGGTTGCACTAAATGATGTTTGGTGTAGTGTCCCAGTTAGTTTTGTGTTATCTTGTGTTCATTTCTGCTGTTTCATGAAGCACATTGGTCCTGGATGAACGTTGAGTCGTTTCCTGTGCTGTACATTTTGCTGAAATGCTAATATCAGCTATTTCACTTAAACACAACGAGGCTGAACTTAATAAAGTTGTGCTTAAAATATGTCCAAAAATTTGTTTACAACAGAAACCCAGTTTCTTTTCACATTGTGTGGACATACCATTGTGTGGAGGATGGAAATTAATATCCGAATTTTTTCTTTAGCTAGTCAAAATCAGCTTCTGTAAAAAAAAATCTGGAAAAGGATGTGCTGAGACGAACCCACACACGACGGAGTAAAAAATGGAAAGTCAAACCAAAACTGAAGTAAAACTGTGGGAGGGAATGGAGAAGGAAGAACATCAAAAAACAGAAACAGAGCCAAAAAAAGAAAGAAGAAACAGAAGACAAAAAGATTAATACATCCGCAGATTTGTGGAGCACAGTTCATACACAAAAGGCTTCAAAACAGATGAGAATAAAAGTGCAAAAAAATGAAATTAAATGAATAAAGGAAGGTAGACGAGATGAAAGGAATGAATGAGTGATTAAGTCCATGGGTTATGAACAGAAGGGTTCAGTCTGGATTTAAAGTGCACAACGTGTGCGGTGGGGATTTCCTTCGACAGGAAAAAAACTGTAACATGACAGGACAGAGTGCATTCCACTGTCAATGAAACTGCAGGGGGTATTAGAAGGAAAATGAAAGAAGAAAGGAAAGAAGCAGAAGGTCACTGGCATGTAGAGACATTTCCCACATCTAGTGATGCAGACAGACAGACAGACATTATGGTATTTGGAAGACGGTGTTCTCCAGGACGGTCTTATTTCTACACCAAACCTCGTTTATACATGAAAACCCCAGCAGAGGCATTTAGGCAGTGCTGGGATTTGAACTCACAAACTTATGCAATAGAGAGTGAAAGATACAAAAAGAAAAGATCCAGTGAAAGAAAAAGTACTTGGGACACAATTAAAAGAAAGAAAAAAAGAAAGAAAAATCTGTGAGCATGTGAATGAGGGATAGTAAGAGAGAGAGAGAGAGAGAGAGAGAGAGAGAGAGAGAGAGAGAGAGAGAGAGAGAAAGAGACTGAATAAGGAACAAATGAACTGTATTTTCTTTCCTTATTTCTTCTCACTTTTCTTTATCTTTCTTATCTCTTTTGAAAGACTCCAAAACTGAAAGATGTGTCTCACAGAAGAGAGGGAGGGAAGAATGAAGGAAACGAAGGGAAGAAATAATTAAAAAAACAAACAAACAAAAAAAAAGGGACTCAGACGCATATTATAAACTTCTGTGAAACTGAGACACACTTGATGAAGTACAGACTCAGTGGACACGTCTGGCCGTGGAGACAGACGGGGAGACACACACAGTCCTGTCTGCCCCGAGAGCAGAGACAGCAGTGTTTACTGAACACAGTAGAGGCAGATCAGAACTGCACTTCCTCACTGAACGCACCAAATACAACCACATTCAAACCCAATTCTTCATCAACATGAACCAAATCATCCAAAATTTTAACTTTCTCTCAGCCCCAGACAAACTGTGCCACCTACTGGGGAACACAGAGAGCTGCACACTCGTAGCCCACTACATACACACCTGCCACCAGGTGAGGGACAGTGTGTGATCTAGTGCATGTAACACACACACACACACACACACACACACACACACACACACACACACACA
>JAAIIK010000034.1:4259887-4272528 GCA_014706435.1 Silurus glanis | reverse complement strand
TGTGTGTGTGTGTGTGTGTGTGTGTGTGTGTGTGTGTGTGTGTGTGTCAAGGACAAATGGGCACTAAAACACCAGTGTTGAGGCCAAAACAAATGCACTATACAAACAGAGTAACACAATAGAACCTGAATGTGAATCAGAGTCTAAAAAATGTTTTATTTATGTTGTACGCTATTTGATTACGTTTATGGAATTTCGGCAGACGCCCATATCCAGAGCGACTTACATTTATCTTATGCATACAACTGAGCATCTATGAGGTTAAGGGCCTTGCTCAAGGGCCCATTAGAGGCAGCTTAGCGTCACTGGGATTTAAACTCATGACCTTACCATACCGCCGAGCAAAGGCATTAAATGAAATGACATTGACAGAAACTACAACCAGGTCTCTCTTTCAAAATTTCACGACAATGACTTCTAGCCAATCGCAGCGCAGTGGGCGGAGTCACAATTGGAATACAACATGCGGGGTCCGTTTTACTGCCTGTGCGTAAATTTTGTCGGATTTCCTGGCAATCGATAAAACCCTGGAGGCTGGGAGTCAGTAATGATGAGAAGGTAATGTTGAGAAGTGTGCTCATTAGCTCACCCTTCTGGAGGTTTGCTGAAGTTTTTGTTGGTGTAGATTTCCTCCACGCTAAAAACTTTCTTCTTTATCCTGGAAAATATGTTTAAATTTTTAATATGTGTGCAAACACACACGCACACACACACACACACACACACACACACACCACACGTGCCAGAAGCTAACAGAAACCGACCTGACTGCTTTGGGAAGCCCCATGGGAGTCAGATTATACTGTGGTTTGGGGAGAGTTTTCCGGATGCGAATGGAGGACACTTTTCGCCGTTCCACTTGCTTGTTGTCGGGCTGGAAAAAAAAATAAAAAAAGTATTAAAATACACCGAAGTAAGGACGACGACACGTTTAAAACCCTTCATTCACATAAATAAAACAACGCAGTTAATACGGGGTGGTATCAAAAACTTTTCGGGACAAGTTTTGTAACACACCAACGGATGGCAGCACAAGGCTGCACGCACAGTCACAGGGAGCGCTGAGAGCGAGTCTCGAAACTTTCTTGACACCACCTCGTATTAACATTATACACTATAAGGACAAAAATTGGACCATAAGATTGGTATGCGAGTTTCTAATGTGGTTCTTCCCCAAACTGTTCTCAAAAAGTTGGAGGTGATAGTGTATACTTTTATTAATAAATGACTAAGAAGGAGCACCTTGATCTCCGAGTCGGACAAAGCTTTCTCCTCGGAGACGAGTGAGGATCGCTGGTTTCCTTCACTCCCCTGCTGAATCACAGCTTCCGCAGCCTCCCTGGACACGGAAGCAAACCCACTAGGGAAGAGAAAACCCAGAAGGATGTTCATCTGTTCGACAGATTCACTTCCTCCTCAAATGATTACACAGTGTCAGATTACCTGCATTGTGAGGACACGGACACCTGCCCGGGTGTGTGAGGAGCATCGCTGAAGAAAGCCGATTCGCCCGCGGAGCTGGAAAAAGCCGGAGAACGTCGCGAAATCGGCGAAGGAGAAGAGGACGAGGCGATGCCGAGGTCGCTTCTGCTGGCGGCGTATCCGCTGTCGTCGGCGTGGCCTCGGCTCGATTTCGTTGAGCGGAATGCCAGCGGGCTCGATAGAAAGCGGGAAATCAGGGACGCTAAGGATTTCGAAGGGGAGTGTGGGTGCGAATAACCGGGCTTGCTCCCCCATGCCGGGTAAACTTCCTTGCGGAGACACAAGGGGGCGATCTCGCGCTCAATTTCCACGCTGCATACGGTGTGTCTGCGAGTCCGTTTGACCGGAGAGGGAGCGGTCGCGGTCGAATCGGGCGCCCTTTTCGGGAGGGAAGGGGGGTAACAAAGGATTTTGTCGTCGATAAAAGGGGCAGAAGGGGCAACATCGCTAGCACGCTGCAGCGAGATGTCTGGGCAGGAGAGGCTGCGTTTGAGTGGGTTCGTGCTGCACCTGATGGATGTAAAACACAGTTCTTCCTGTTCCAATTCATCTTGTTGTACTTCTCTGTCTAAACACACAAACCACTTTTTCTCGAGGTGTCGATAGTCTGCTGACTGGTCGTCTTCCGTACCAAAGAGGTCCTCGGGTGTCGTTCTGGTTGGACACAAAGCTTCTGTTAGCATGTCATGCTCCTCTTCTGCATTCCTGCTCTTTATCGTTCTTTTACAGGTCATGATCGAGCTTGTTTCCATTCCTTTATCCACGCCTGATCCAACCTTCAGGGTGAGGGACATGGACATCCCTTGGTCTTCAAACGGATCTGTGTTTTTTTTACTTCTGGTATTTTTCGTGGTCTTTGATTTGTGCCTCGTTTGACGGAGATCGTTCCTTCGCACTCGTTTTAATTCTGAAGTTCTGCTGCTTGAACTTAAAAGCTCTGCCGGATCAGCAGATTTCTCGCGTTCTCGGTTCTTCCGCTGTCTTGTCGCTCGGGAACTGGTCCACGTCACGGATCCTGACGGTGGAGGACCTTCTAGTGGTGCAGAATCGCTCGTCACATTCGGGCCCATGAGCTCGATCGAGGAACTTTTCACACCTTTCTCCTTTTTCCTTCGACTTCTGGGCGGACCTTTTTGCTCTCTTTCTGAGGTATTACAAGAGCTTTGAACATCTCCAGTATTGCACGTGCTACTAAAAGACTCGCCGGAAACCTGAACCCTTCTTCGTTTCCCCGTCTGGACCAGCGCCGGGTTCTCCAAAGTCGGGAGCTTTGGAGATTCTGCCGCACCCTTGGTTCCAATTGTGCCTTCCGTTCCTGCTCTTTTGACCATCACTACCAATTCACGTCTCTTCGGTCCAATCGTCTTTCCGACTGCAGGAGTAGGAAGCCTCGATTTTTTCAAAGTCTGACCCTGAGCGTGGTATTTTTTCTTCTCAAGCGTGTGCTTTTTTAACTCGTCCGTAGTCATTTGTTCGCACAAAACGATTAACTTCTGCCCCGATTTATCAGAACTGACATTTTCGCTGGTCTCTCTCGGAGAATTTAACGACCCAAAAGACGCGGCGTCCTCCGGGATCGAGTCTCCTCGACGTTCTGATCGGTTCCGTGAGCCCGCCACTTTGTTCTGCTCCGAATCGCTTGCGTTGCTCGAATCCGTGTCAAATCTCAATCTCTGGACGACTTCCAACTTCCTCAATGGGGTGAGTTTTTTCTTCTCTTCTAAAAACACGTCTTTTTTGCCGTCTGTCTCGACCTCCTCTCGGTCCTCTTGCGCTTCGGGGTTCGACTCGGCCGGAAACTCGCTGGGTTTGAAGAGCCGCACGGGGCTCATGACGATCTCGGCGAAGCTCGCCATCTTGGATTTGAACGACTGGAAGATGGGGCCGATCACCCATCTCTTTGCTGGTGGAGGGCTTTCGGGATCTTTGTCCTCGTAATCCTGCGCTTTGGATGCGTCATGTGACCCCGAAGATAACGATGTTAACACCAACTTGCGTTTGCTGGACCTTGCGGTTTGGTCTCTGAAATAAGATAAAAAACACACAAAATATTATTATTGAAACGTGGAAAATTGTGGAGCTGGTAGTTGGTGACCCTGGTGTTCGGAATAAGTGCGAGCTCGTTTTGAACCCCCCGTTAGTTATAAACCTTTATAAGGATGGTGATGGTGTGAGTGCAGCACAAAAGGAATTTCGGCGTCATTACCAGTTATGGATCAGATCCCGACTTTCCCGATACTATAAGATGTTGGACTTCTGATCGGAAGGTCGTGGGTTCAATTCCCACAAACCACCAAGCTGCCACTGCTGGGCCCTTGAGCAAGGCCCTTAACCCTTAATTGCTCAGCTGTATAAGTGATAATGTAAGTGATGAATCTAAGTGGCTCTGGATGAGGGTTAGGCTTGGAAAACTTTTTTCCTTTTATTCAGACTACATCAATGACGCGAATCATTTGGAAGAGCTGAAAGAAAAGCACTCACTCGGACGGTCCGCGTCGTCTCTCGTCTCCGTCTCCACGGCTCTCCTGAAAGAATGAGAAAAAAACAAAAAAAACAACAACGTGAACAACAGCGACTGGTTCTGGAGGATTTTTCTTCGATGGTGTTCTTCATTTAATACCTTCAGCTTCAATTATCTGCTCTCAGGACGCTTCATGTGGAAGTCGACTCTATCGTCCTGGATTCTGTAGTGTGCAGAATATTGTGCACTACTGTGAACATTTTCGAAATATGATATATTGGTTTCTATGGATGGAAGTTCCATGGAGTCCAAACTGGACATTTTTGTCTCCAAGAGAAGAACTTGGTTTGGGTGGGGTTTTTTTGGAGCAGGGAAGATTGGAGACTTCTTCCAGGTGAACCAACCTGACCTGACGCAGGCTCGTTGGAATCGAAGCGACGAAGACTTCCAAAATCTGTGAGCGTTATTTAGAGAGCAGACGGTCGTCTGGACTGATGTCGATCATGGAACGACCTGCTCGGTCACTGCTCTGGGATGATCTGGATCACAGGAAAGAAATCTCCAACTAGTGAAGAACATTTTTGAGGCAAAAGTATTTCAGCTGAACGTTTGGAGAAACGAAGTGTCCGGATGCTGAGAGCGTGTGAAGCTGTTCTTCATGCCGATCGAGGATTTTTCACTGGGAACAAAGTGGAACATCTGGATATTTATAGATTTGTTTGGTCAGAGATTCTATCTTCATGTCGTTACGTGAGCGAGTTTGATGCAGAGAAACAAAAGACTCTGTAGAATAAAGGACTGAGATGATGCAAGAAATGCTTGTGTGTGTGTGTGTGTGTGTGTGTGTGTGTGTAAAAGACTCATCACTAATTTTACAGCACTGACAAATCAAAGCCTATTAGAATAAACACTATGCAGCCAAAAGTTTGTGGACACCTAACCATAAGATTGCTATGTGCTTCTTTTCGAAACATCAGATTCCACCTTTAGTCCCCACTCCACTTCTAGTAAGATGTTCCACTAGATGTTGTGGAGATTCATTCAGCTATAAAGGGGTGTTAGTAAAGTCCTGATGAAGGTGAGGAGGTCTGGGGTGCAGTCAATTCATCCCGAAGGTGTTCAATAGGGTTGGAGCTCTACAGTGGGAGATCTTCCACAACCCATGTGAAGCAGATCTTCATGGAGCTGGCTTTGTGCACTGGTTTGGGTCTACTACTTATACCACGTTCGAGGACATCCCAGACGCCAACCTCCAGGTTACAGTTTGAAGAAGAACCCTGTACAGCCGGGTGTCCCAATACTTTTGGCCAGATAGTGCATCTTTGTGAAGTGGCTTTGAAATGATCGAAAGCTGGTGGAAATTATAGCGGCCCCAAAGCACACCTTTATTCTATTTACAAAAACAAATTAAAAACAGCTACTTGTCGCTTATATCCAAAAAAATAAATAAAAAGATGATAAAAGACCAAAAAGAACGACAATAAAACAAACTCTACCGTGAGGCTTCTTTCTGCCGAAGTCGCTCGCTGCTGTTCTGAAAACTCGGCGCGATCGCTGTGGTCCATCCTGGCCGTCATCGAACTTCCCGGAACGTCGGAGCTGAGGGACGGAGCACAGCGCAGGTTAAAAACGTGAGGATCAAACCGGAGCTGGACGGAGTGATGCGGATCAGAACCGACAGCCAAAAAACAGGCCAATAGATAAATCCAGCGCTATAACACATGAAGTACACAAACCTGATTTGTTTATAAACACAGATTTACTTCCTACTTCTTTGTATTTAAAAGCAACTTCCTGAATAAAAAAGTGGAAAGATGGATGTCAGTACCGGTGAAAAGCAGCTGCGGTGTGATGGACGGCGTGATGGTGGGCGTGATGGACGGCGTGATGGTCGGGGTGATGGTGGGCGTGATGGTCGGGGTGATGGTCGGGGTGATGGACGCTGTGGTGAGCGGGACGAAGGGCGGTGAGGGAACTCCCTCCGTCTTCCTCCACACTCGGAGAAGGGGTTTGCGTGTCAGGAGACGTCAGCATGCCCACCACCATATCCTGTGACCGGCTCGATCTGCAAAACACCGTCCGCAGCAGAGATCAGTGTCGTGAGGCGACGTTCACCCGCAGGTCACGTGACCCAGCCTGACTTGACGTGGTGGACGATGCTGATGATTATAGCGAGATCTTGTTTAATATCATGATTAGGACTGTTAGTAGATCAGGTTATAAGAGTAGAGGTGATGTGGGGCTCAGCCTTCAACTGGGATTTGTTGCTTTTTATTTTTCACACACACACACACACACACACACACACACACACACAGCACATGGGTGTTATAGCAGTGGTAAGTAGGTTGAACTTTACGCTTAAACATCACAGCACTTGTTGTATCACGGCTCAGTCACATGACCCAACTGGTATCACACCATTGCGTCTGCGGTGCTCCTACACAGTGTGGCACAGAGACACGGGAGATTTTGGAACTAGGGATCGAGTCCCGTCTGCTCATGCGGTTTCAACACCGGTGTGTCGTTTTTGAAGAAGCGGCTCGACACAGCGATGATGAAGCGTGTTGTGGAGCGGAGCGTTGAGGGCTTCCTCACGACGGCAGCTCGGAACCCCTCCAATATTCTCTGATGTGCCGGCAGTTCAACAGCACCTGGGAACGTCTTTTTTAACCTGTTCATTTGAAACGAGCAGACGGGGCACGATCATGACGTCCTAACTGGTAACGACGTTGAAATTCTCTTTGTGCGGCACTCAAACAATCACCATTCTTATAAACGCTCTCCACCGCTCTTCCCCATTTCTCATCTTCACTGTTCCACTCCACTGCTCCTGTTCACAGCACTGTTCCACTGCTCATCTTCACTGCTCCTCCCCACTGTTCCTCTCCACTGCTTCTTTCCACTGCTCCTGTTCATGGCACTGTTCCACTGTTCCTCTTCACTGGTTCCTCCCCACTGTAATCTCTAATGGCAGGGGGTTTTGAAACGAGCTCACACTGGTTCCAAACAATCACTGACACCAGGGTCGCCAACTCCTAGTTCCAAAATGTTTCATTTCGATGCACCACCGTGTAGAAGGAGGCAAGACGTACTTTGAAGATGGGACGGATTTGATCTTGGACAAAACATCCTCCTCGCTCTGAGTCTGTCAGGGTTTCCTCAGGGTTGCCCGGTTTCCTCAGACCGCCAAGAACAGTGAACGGAAAGGCAAGCGGGGACATGGGTCGTAAAGCAACGTGTGATTTTGTGTGTGTGTGTGTGTGTGTGTGTGTGTGTGTGTGTGTGTGTGTGCGTGCGTGCGTGCGTGCGTGCGTGTGTGCGTGTGTGCAATAGCACAGACGATCCTTCTCCCGGGTTTTCCGTGCGAGTCGTGAAGGAGTGCGAGACCGAGCGCGCCTGCGTGTCACGTGTGCGCACTACAGGTGGATATACAAAGTAAAACGTATAGAGGAAAGGAAGGACGTACAAAAGGAAAGAAGGCTCTATGGAACGAAGGATGAAGTGCAGAAGAATGGAAAGAAGAAAGAATTTCACATACACTGCAATACATACACATACACATATACTGCAATACTAATATATATATATAAGAGGGGGAGTGGTGGCTCCAGCGGTTAAGGCGCTGGGTTGCCGATCGGAAGGTCGGGGGTTCAAGCCCCGGTATCGCCAAGCTGCCACTCTTGGGCCCTTGAGCAAGGCCCTTAACCCTCTATGCTCCGGGGGTCCCTTACGAGGGAAATATCAAGGTCCGTGACGTCGGAGTGACGTGGGGCCGCCTTCCCGTGGGCTCACCACCTGCAGGAGGGACCGTAAGGGACGGTGCTGTGAGGATTGGGCAGCAGTCGAAGGCGGGGGCCTGCTTAGACTGCTGCCCCCGCGACCCGAATTACGGATAAGCGGGAGAAAATGGATGGATATATTAGTATTGCAGTACTTATTACATTATCGGCACAGTCCTTAGCAACCAAAGACAAAATATTAGAATAAAATATTACTATTTATATGATTTCTGTGTGTATTATTTAAGTACTGTTGTTAATTTAACAATAATTATTCATTATTTCAACGTTTGAACCGCAAAAAACTGCAATTCTAGAAGTCTGCTCGTTTTATTTCCACAATATAAATGTTTTTATTTCTACATATTATTGTTAAATGTTTTTATAAGTAATATAAATATATTGAATAAATAAATAAATAAAATTAGTAAAACACACAGATACACACTTTGCGACAGAAACATTGCCAAAGCAAACGCAAAGCAAAACACTAATTATCTGTGATTTTAATAAATTAATAAAGAAATAATAATAATTTTAATACGTAATCGGTGAAATAAATTAAGAATAAATTTAATTGTTTGCTAAATTGGCCACAGTTTTTTTTTTTTATAATTTCTCTATGATAATAATTTGAAGAAATGCGAACAATTCCTCCACTGTTTGTAAAATAATAATCAATAACAAATAAATAAGTTTTTTTTTTCGAGGTCAATAATTAAACAGAGCCACAATATTTGCTTCAATATAAAAATTGTAAACATTGTATACTCAGATAAATGGATGGAAATGATAAAACACGCCTTAAAGAAAACTATTTGCTTTAAAATGTATTTAACAAACAAAAAAACAAACAAAAACAAAATGATGTCATGTTATTTCTACTCCTGACACGGGGTTCGACACGAGAAGGAAAGAATGATTTCAAACAATTACATCAAACGCAATAAAACACACGCGAACCTACAACTTTATAAAAAAAATATATATATCCTGGTTCTTAAAGTGTACCGTAAATTATTCTGATGAATTATTGCACAATAACACGATCAGATCCGGGATGATGGTTGACATCTTCACGCCGGAGCACCGCTCCAAAGTTCCGCCATCTTTTTTTTTCCCCTACCCACGCAACACAGGACGCTCCCTACCCATTCTGACCAATCAGATTTCTTGTTATTGGAACGTGCATCAAATTGATCCCACCCACTAACCAATCATGATGCTTGGTATACCTGATAAACCAGGGCTCATAATGTAGACGTCACCGAGGCTGAAGGATTCAAAAGAAACGAATGCGATTGGCTGATTAAACATGAATATGCAAATAGCTTTGGTGGATGCGTCCACTCTGATCCGCGCTAACGTTTAATTTAAATCTCGGCATAATTGTAGTGCACTAGATGAACCCTAATGACCGTTATTTCATCCCCTAGTTAGGGTGCCTATCTAGGGCGTACAAGTCTATTCAGGATTCGGCCATTGAAAGCGATTGTTTTACGTTCTTTGAATAGCAATTGAAGGCATCCAGGCGATCCTTTGTACACGTACATACATGAACGCTATACTATCAATACTGTTATATACATATCCATCCGTTCCTGCCTAAATTAATAAAAAAAATTATAGCTTTTTTTTTTTTTTACTTAGTAATACGTTATACTTTTATAAAATCGTATACCTTATATTTGTATTTATTCTATTACCACTACATGTTTCTACAGTCATAAAAAAGCATTTCACTACGTACTCTGTATGAATGTGTATGCGACAAATCACATTTGATTTGATAAATGAGGTCCAGTGATCTGGTCAGCCACCGAAATCTTTATTTTAAAAGACATGATAGCAAATATTTAATCCGGCTCGTCGATACAAATGGCAGTGAGGGAAACAAAATACAGAGGGGAAAAAAGGGGGAATAATATCTCACATTTAAAAAACCGCACAGCAAAAAGTGTTAGATATGATGTAACGGAGCAGGCGGGAGAGTCACGTGAAAAGCTCGAAATCCAGTCTTTTGGAGTTGTAGAACTGCGCGCCCTCCTGATTGAGCCGTCTGCAGTACACGCCGTCTTTAAAGTAGCCCTGATCCACCCAGTCCTGAAGAAACAAAAGAACAATGAATTCAATTGAGTGAGGCAGACCTGAAAACTTTACATTCGTCAGGAAAACATTGACCTGAATTAAAAAGATAGATTTTTTTGTAGTAAAATAAACGACAAGCAGTTACATTTCTGGGTTCGGGTTAATTTTAGTTCTTCGAATAAATCAGTGATTTAAATAATATAAATATTGATATACATAAATATAAAAAAATATATACATAAATAATGATTTGATAATGATGGTTTTTTTTCCCCTTTGACTTTACAAGAAATTCGATTCGGAGACCCAGAGATCTACAGCCTGCAGGATCTGATGTAGGTGATGGTGACGAGGCCTGTCAGTGTAAAAAATTCATCCCAGAGGTGTTCAATAGGATTTGAGCTCTACAGCAGAAGATCCTCCACTCCAACCATGTAAAGCAGATCTTCATGGAGCTGGATTTGTGCGCAGAGGCATCGTCATGCTGGGACAGGGTTTGGTTTTGGGTGTCCCAATACTTTGGGTCGCACCGTGAATGCCGTTGATAAACACACTTTGAAGCTTGAGCCACACGAACAAAGTAGACATGAAGATAACGATTCTTACCTGCATCTGCTGGCTGCTGAAGGGTCCGTAGAGCTCGGAGTTCTCCTTGTTCTCCCATTTGTACTCCCACATCACCTCGTCGCTCACTGCAGGAAAACAAACACATGCAGGTAAAAGTTACTCAATCAATCACTCAATCAACCGACCAAACAATCAATCCATCCTTCCACTAATCAATCAATCAATCAATCACTCAACCAATCCATCCATCCAGCCAATAATCAATCAATCACTCAATCAACCCATCAACCAACCAATCAATCCATCCATCCGCTAATCAATCAATTAATCTCTCAATCCATCCGTCCACTAAAACATTCATCCATCCATTAATCAATCAAGTCATCCATCCATCCATCCATCTATCTATCCATCAAACAATCCACAATTTAATCCTTTCATCCATCCATGAATTCATCCATTTCTCCATCACTCACTCCATCCATCTATCCAGGGGCATTCTCACAGGTTTGGGTCTCCTAGTAGAAGTGTAGAGAATGGACTGGTAACACCAGTGAAATAACTTAAATAAATCACCATGGCAACGCAGGTGACGCATTACCCAGATGATGTTGTCCCTGATCTCTTTCCCTTTCTTACAACAAATCTGTGACCATTTCGTTTCTTCGACCAATCAGTGACCTGTGGTATTTCTAGCCCCGCCCACACAACCCGCTCTTACCCAAGCCGCTCTCCGCTTCCTCTTCCTGCTCCTCTTTTTTCCGGATGTGCTGCTCGTCAAACTCATCGGCGAACATGTCCAGCTCGTCCTCTTCCTCCTCCACCCCGTCCTTCACGACCCGTTTGCCCACCTTCTGCATATTTTTCAGTCTGTACGCCAGCTTTTCGTACGTCTGCTGATAAATCTCGTATTCCCCGAGCACCACCAGTCTGTCGGCCAGCGCCGTGAGCCTGTCCAGCTTCTCGGTGTCTCTGATGGACGACTCGTCTTTCTCCTCGCCCCCTCCGTCCCGCGCTCTTCCCTTTTTCTTCCGCACTCCCAGTCCCCCGAGTCGGCGCAGCCCGGCGGAGACGGTCTCTCCCGGCTGTAGCATGTTCACCACCTCCTCGGTCAGCTGACACGGCGTGTACGAGGCCAGCGGGTCTTCCTGAGCCTCGCTCTCCTCCTCTTCCTCGTCTTCATCCTCGTTCTCCTCCTGTTTCTCCTCTCGCTGTCTCTCCTCCTCGGCCTCGTCCTCATCCTCGGCGCGGCGGCGACGCTTAGCCGAGAGTCCCTTCTTTTTTTTTTTCACCGGCTGCTCTTTGATTTTTACCTCCCCAAAAAAAAAAAAAAAAAGAATCATTAAGCATTATGGTGAACATCCCTCCCCACATTTAGTCCCTGTTCCTTCTTATAACAACCTCCACGCTTCCGGGAAGATGTTCTACTAGATTTTGTGTACATTTGTACTGATGTAGGTGAGGTAAGAAGGTCTGGGGTGCAATCAGGGAAAAATCCATCTCAAAGGTGTTCAACAGGGTTGGAGCTCTATAGCAGGAGATCTTCCGTTCCAAACACCTCTCACCTTCCTCTTCCCTGAACCTCACACTACACTCTTCCTCCTTTAGTTTCCACCATCTTATTCTTCTTTCAGTCCTCACTCTCCTCCTCTTCTTCTTCACCTCCAAAACCAACCTACTGACCACCATCCGATGCTGTCTAGCTACACTGTCCCCTGC
The DNA here is from genome assembly GCA_014706435.1 of Silurus glanis. Lineage (NCBI taxonomy): Eukaryota > Metazoa > Chordata > Actinopteri > Siluriformes > Siluridae > Silurus > Silurus glanis. The sequence goes on along the minus strand of JAAIIK010000034.1, from coordinate 4,260,429 downwards.
CAACACCTTACAGTCTCCAATCTCCTTCAGGTTGCATCTCCTGCATAGAACATAATCCACCTGTGTGCACCTTCCTCCACTCTCTTATACGTCACCCTATTATCCTCCTTCTTCTTAAAATACGTATTCACCACTGCCATTTCCATCCTTTTAGCAAAATCTACCACCATCTGCCCTTCCACATTCCTCTCTTAAAGGCCATACCTACCATCACCTTCTCATCACCTCTGTTCCCTTCACCTACATGCCCACTGAATTTACCAATCCTTCATTCACAAGTTTACTGTAACTAAAAGTTAAAGTTAATCGCCATGGCGATGTAGGTGAACCCTCACCCAGTCGATGTTGTCCAGCCAGTTGTCCCTGATGTCCTCCTCTTTCTTGATGAAGTAATTTCCCTCCGAGTCGAAGTGACCCTCCTCCATTTCCTCTTTTAGGTTGAAGGGGGTGATGGGAACTCCTTCATCACAGTCAATCGTGGCCATTTCCTGACCTACACACACACACACACACACACACACACACACACACACACACACACA
>JAAIIK010000034.1:4213950-4231943 GCA_014706435.1 Silurus glanis | reverse complement strand
TAGATAGATAGATAGATAGATAGATAGATAGATAGATAGATAGATAGATAGATAGATAGATAGATAGATAGATAGAAACAGTGTTAACTGTAGAAAAAAATATGGTTCATTTGAGCAATTAAAATTTTTTTAGTTCGAGATCGTTCAAATAAAATACAAATTCTAACTTTCTGCAATTCTCTATTTAATAACAAACTTTTTTATTACTTAATTTTGATTACAGCCGTTTAAATGACCACAAGGTGTCCAACATGCTCATTTACTACACTTTTTAATGACCTTTTCTCAAATATTTATGTATATTCTGTATTTATGTATAATCTCTATATACCGTTCGATGTCTATATATAGACCTTGTATCTTTGCATACTTTATATAGATTTAATACGTGAATGCAGCACACAGCACATTCAGGGTGTGAAAATAAAAACCCATAGTGCTCAGATGCTGAAGATACAAAACGTCACGTCACTAAAAGGCAAAGTGAAATTCCCAGACCAAAAATACAGGCGAGGGATTACTGCGACGGAGAGGTGAAGGAAGGGATGGGTCCGAATGAGGAGAATGGGGGGACACACACGGTCGGACAGGGACGCTGGGTCATTTCTGTCATGGCCATATTAGTCCACTTTGTATATCGTAGTATCATATTCGTCCACCATTCCAAGACTGGCGGCTATTTCGGAGATGGCGTAAGGCGATAGCATCTCCAGAGCAAAATCTTATCTCTCCATCCGTTCGGTTTGTCTTCTCAAGCGTCAAGCCAAACTTAAGGCCAAGGCTATAATTAGAGGACACCAGGAGGTATATAAGCCCCCTGGGGGACGAGGCCCAGACGCGGCTTCACACAGTCTTCTCTTCTTTGAGCTTCTTAAACTTCACATACACACCGTCTCAACATGGTGAGTAAGAACACGCTTGGAAACGTCCTCAAAGCTCTCGGCAGGGGTTTTTTACGCTTGCTTCTCGGATTCTTGGATTCTTTTGTACACATGGACGTACGCTTCGCCCAAACCGGGACAGGATGACTCATTTAAAGACAATCTCGATCTTGATTTTCATACGTAAAATGTTACACAGAGGCTGATGAGCAAATGTATGGCAATGATGAAGGTTAAGGCGAAGGGGCGTCATTTTCTGCAAATGTTTACTTAGCACGCTCGCACGTTTGAATTTATGCTAATTTTTTCCAAACAGCGAGGACCCAGGGTACATTAATAACACTACTAAATAATAATAATAATAATAATTATAATAATCATTTAAAAACCTAGACAAGAATTCTCTTGTGATTGCGGAGAAGAACCGAGATTCCAATCTAAACATTAAATACCACTCAGGGAAATGGTAGACCAATGAAAAATTATGGAGTATAATTGGACCTTCGGGACCATTCGATTGATCCTAATGGTCCTAATCATCTGTGTGGAAATAATTACCGTTGGACCAGAAGATTGTAAAGAGCTACACTCAAGTTGTAGGTTCAAAAAATGTTTTGAAAAGTAATTTATGACTATTTTGCAGAACATTCGAGCATTTCTATGTCAAATAAAATAGAATAAAACGTTACATAGGTTTGAAAAAGAAAAGGGTTGACCATAAATCATTTCTTTTTAAGGAAAGAAGGAATGATTTTGGAAAACTAGTGAAACCGAATTTTGTTGCATTGATTTTCACTCAGGACTAACCAAAGGGAATTGAAATATATGTGTGTGTGTGTGTGTCTAGCTAATGATCTGTTAAGTGTGTTTGGTGTTGCTTCGGTGAGAAACGCGGTAAGCATGCTGAAAGTGTGTGCGTGAGCCTGACGGAGAGACGTGCGTATTAAACGTGAGATCTGTGTATCCGCAGGCACCCAAGAAGGCCAAGAGGAGGGCAGGTGGAGGAGAGGGATCCTCCAATGTGTTCTCCATGTTTGAGCAGAGCCAGATCCAGGAGTACAAAGAGGTGCCACCCACAAACACAATCCAAACACACTTAGGGCATAATTAACCTAATTAACCAGGGTTAATTACACAACTCACCCCGTTGACTTACCCTCAGCCATACCTTCTGATTAAGATGCACCTCCATACAGTTATGATTTAACGAGATGCAGTAGTTGGTGATAATTCAAAAATTAGCCACCAGTGGTTTTCCCTGAAAAGGGAAGACAAGCCGGGTCTATCTTTAGCCGCCATCATTTGGGTGTTAATACGGGAAGAGTTATGGCTTCTCTTCCACACACACACACACACACACACACACACACACACACACAAACAAGTCAAATGACTTTCCCTCTAATGCTAATTAATACAAGAATGCCATTAGTAGAAATGTCCCCCACTTTCTTTGACAATCAGCTGTTCTTCACACACACACACACACACACACACACAGCAAAATTAAATTTTTCTTTTTCTTAATTTGTTGCTAGGCCCATACTAGCTAATGACTGAGGCTAAGATCGAGCAAATTAGCATTAATTTGACACACATCAATAAAATAATGAAAGAATTAGCATAAATCCTTATAGTATGTCGCTGTACATATCTTATGATTGACATATAGTCTATATAGCGAGCCAGGATGTAGCTGGTATACAAAGCACTGTGTGAGGAACATCACCATTTACCTCACAACATTTACCTCAGATTTGTTGCTAAATGACTGGAAAACGATTCAAATGATACAGCGATTGCAATTAGTGTCGAGCAAGAACATCTGTAATGATGTTTCTCAGTGGAATCTTGTCTGGAAGTGTAATTACAGCTCAATTCTAGTCGAATGGAGTTCTTTTGTAGTGTTTTACCAACATTTCTGAGGTAAAAGCTAAAGAGAGCTAAAAAAAAAAGCAGAAGCAGAAGCTAAATCCAGCTAAGGAATCGAGATGCTTGTGAATTGATCTTCCTCACTGAACTGTGTATGGTGTTTTTATTTTAAAAATAGATGATAAGGATATATTGTGTGTATTTGTGTGGCAGAGGATAATCATGTGTCTTAAGACATAAGCTAAGTAAGGAAACTGTGTGTGTGTGTGTGTGTGTGTGTGTGTGTGTGTGTGTGTAAGGGTGTAACTGATACCACCACTAGCAAGGAGATTCCTGACATTACTCCAGGATCTGATTCACATTATTGCGCTGACTGAGAAACTGAACGGAGTGTGTGTGAAGGAGATGAAGGAAGGGTGGAAGGGTGGAAGGGTTTGCAGCTGTTTTCCGAGGTCCGGGGGGTCTTCTTGGGTTTCATGAGATTTTAAAAGGACATAACAAGGACAGAGAGGCGGCGTTCGAAGACACACTCACGTTTCCTTTTTTCCTTCTTCTTTCCTTTATTGACATTCGTGAATAAATGATAATAATACAACATTTCCCTGTAACTTTCCTAGGCTTTCACAATCATTGACCAGAACAGAGACGGAATCATCAGCAAGGACGACCTGAGGGACGTGTTGGCCTCAATGGGTACGAACTGAACACGGCGGTCACCTAAATAAGATAGATGAGTGGATAGAAAATAGAAGGATGGAAAAAAGCCATAAAACCAAGTAAAGAAAAAAAAAAGACACAGACAACTAGTCAACCAGACAGACAAAGATAAGTAGATGTGACAGATAAATGTGGTTCTTCTCCAAACTGTTACCACAAATTTGGAGTCGCACATCTGTATAAGACGTCTCTGAATGTGGTATAGTAAAATTTTGTGTTCACTTGAACTTGAAAACCTAAATCTAGTGGAACATCTTCCCAGAAGAGTGGAGGGAATTATAAGAATAAATTAGGACAAAGCAGAGAGATGGGTAAATAGATAAATTGAAATAAAGGCAGATGGACAGACAGACATGTATACAGACTCTAAGACATAATCTATTTCTGAGCTGACAGGTGGAAAGACAGACATGTAGACAGACAGATCTCAGTACAAGTAGATATATGTGGACATTACATGGACAGTATGTAGTCAGAGACACCAATACATAGATTAACAGAGGGAAAACCCAGACAGACAATTAGACAAAGAAGATAACTAGACATTAAAATGCTGACATCCTCATAAATGTCCATCTATCTATTTTCTCTCTCTGTAGGTCAGTTGAACGTGAAGAATGAGGAGCTGGAGGCCATGATCAAGGAGGCCAGCGGCCCCATCAACTTCACCGTCTTTCTCACCATGTTCGGAGAGAAGCTGAAGGGTGAGACACACACTACACACACACACACACACACACACACACACGCACACCATTAACATGTCTCAGTAAGACTCTCAGAAGATACAGCTACACAAGCATGACGCTGTCCGGTGTGTCCAGGTGCTGATCCCGAGGACGTCATTGTGTCATCTTTCAAAGTCCTGGACCCCGAGGGCACAGGCACCATTAAGAAGCAGTTGTAAGTACACTATTTATGAAATATATGTAATAGCACATATCTATTTTAGATATTTCTAACAATATATGAATTTTTTTGATCCTGTGCAGCCTGGAGGAGCTTCTGACCACTCAGTGCGACAGGTTCTCCCCAGAGGAGGTTAGCTCAAAACATCACTGCAAAACATCACTGTTCACAGGAATTCACATGCTGTCCGGTTGAGTAGGAATCGCAAATCAAGAAAATTATTATAAATAGTACAATACATCCCATAATAAACACGCAAACATCGAGATTGGCGACTTTCGTAATGGAACGGTTTTACGTTTTTGACACGGGCTCAAAGTCTTCAGGATGGTCAAATACACGCTTCTATTGACATAGAAAGCTGCGTATTATTCACGTTTAACTTCATAAAAGAGGCTAAAGACAAGACAAACCCTTATTGCTGCTGAAACCTAAACGAGAACCGGAACAAAGCTGCTTCGTGGATGTTTTATATCATTAAATGTAACTATAAAAGGATAAAAAGTGCATTTTTAATTGAAGACATCGATCAGATGGCTCGGTTGTATAGTCTTAATTGGGATGGCAAAATCTTTCATTGGTAATTAATGGGAATAAAGTGGGAATTTACAAAATTGCAGGTTATCCTGTAACAGGGAAGTTAAATCTAGTAGCAGATTAAAAAAATATTATTTTTAAAAAATGTTGATATTTATGTTTGTATATGATGCAGTTGATATAAAGTTCCCCAAAATTTCTAATTAATTCCCAGAAATTCCTGCTTAGTTTCCAACTTGGAATATTTCCAAAATTCCCCACATGAAGTTCCCATATAAAGTTCCCGGAAAGTTTCCACACCTTTAAAACCCTACTCTTTATACATTTATATATCTATATGCGCATTTCTAAATGTTCTCGCTCTCCCCCGTTTCTCTCAGATGAAGAACCTGTGGGCCGCCTTCCCCCCAGATGTGGCCGGCAACGTCGACTACAAGAACATCTGCTACGTCATCACACACGGTGAGGAGAAGGAAGAGTAAAAATCGAAGTGAAGAAAAAGAAGAGATGAACGCGCGTCCCTCACAAACGCTCCGCCCCGCCAGCCCGTCCTTTGTCCCTCCTTTTCTTGCTTCCTTCCTTTTTGTTACTCTCGAGCACTTCGTCCCTTTCACGCCCTCCTCCAAAAGACTCGTCTTGTCTCGTCAAAACACGCCGGCGCAGGAAATCCGTGTCTGTGGCGTCTGTCCGTGGGGGAAAAAAAAAGGGATTCGTTTGCAATAAAGTTTTCTTTTACCATCGTCTTGATCTCTCTTTCTGTCGCTCCTATTTCTTCCCTCCTCTCTTTTCTTCATTTTCTTCCACCACCTCTTGGCTCTAGCTGCAACAGCTGTTTTTTTTTTTTTTTTTTCTTCTTCTTTTTCTGGGGGGAGGGGAGGAGGGTGATGAACTGGCTGGTCAAAGAAAAAACAAAAATGGAGGGATTTCCTTCTACAATAGAAAAATCCAGCATCCAGTGTCAGCCATCTCGTTTTCCTCACTCGAACCAGAAAAGAACGAGAAGTGTCCAAAAACAAAAAGGTGGGGGGGTGGGGGGGGACAACTGGAGCGATCGATGGAGAGAGAAGAGAAAGTCAAGACAGTAGAGGAGTGGAGAGAGGCGACAGAAAGAAACCATTCCCTTCTTCTCTCCCTCTCTCCCCTCATCTTTTTTTCGCAATCCCTCGCTTCCCTCATGCTTTTGCTCTGTCACCAACTCCTCTGTAAGCAATAAAAAGAGAGAAACTGTGAATAAAGCAACCTTATCTTTCGTACGCCTGCGTCTGTCACTCCTGAGTGCAATACGAGAGAGAGAGAGAGAGAGAGAGAATAAGATGAGAGAATGAATGTATAAATGAATGAATGTAGTTGTTAATTACTTTCTTTCAACAAAACAAAAAAAATGATTTCATTCAATAATGGTTACAACATTCATTTCTACTGCTCATCATTTCCAGGAAAACAATGGCCTTTAATATAAATAAATAGATAAATAAATAAATAAATAATCCGGATATCTAATCAGATGCGCCATGTGTCGCCCCTTCCAGCGAATTTCCAGATTTCTTGGTTTAAAAAAGAAGTGCATAAAAATACAGAATCAAATCTCAGAGCTTTTAATGACCTCTGTAAACTGACAAATGGCAGCACATTAGGAGAAACAGATCTGAAAAAAGAGAAGAAAGAAAGAAAAGAAAGAAAGGTGCTTTATTCTTGCCTCCACACACACAAAAATAAATCAAACCACACATGTCCATAAGTTATGTGCAATAATGTGAAATGACACAGGGGGAAAACGTATTGAACACAAAGAAAGGGAGGTGAAAAAAGGCATGGAAAGACAAGACACCTGCTGAAATCAATCAGTAATTAGAAAGCAGTCCTGCCCCGTGTCAGTGAAAATGAATATCAGCTGCTTCAGTCCCAACTGATGACCTGTATAAAGGTGTCCCATTACCAAGGTGTCACACAAGAAACATCTCGTGATGGGTAAAAACAAAGAGCTCTTTTAAGATCTTCGCAACCTAATTGTTGCGAAACATATTGACTGCATTGGTTACAGAAGGATTTCTAAACGTCTGAATGTTCTAGTAAACACTGTTGGGTCCATAATCCAGAAGTGGAAAGAAAAAGCATGTCGAAGCTTTGCTGCACAACATTTTGGACAAGCTTGTGAAATACTGGGAGAATAAAGTCTGGTCAGATGAGATCTAAATTGAGCTCTTCGGCTTCCATAATACACACCATGTTTGGAGGACAAATGGCACTGCACATCACCCCAGAAAAACCATACCAACAGTGAAGTTTAGAGGTGGGAACATCATCGTGTGGGGCTGTTTTTCAGCACTGGCAAACTTCCTATAATTGAAGGAAGGATGAATGGAAAAATGTACGGAGACGTTCTTGATTAAAAAAATCTGCTGCCATCTAGCAGGATGATGATGATGAAACGAGGGTGGACATTTCAGCAAGACGATGACCCCAAACACACAGCTGAGGAAACTGGAAGCTGGTTTCAGAGAAAGAAATTAAAGCTGCTGGAATGGTCGAGACAATCATTGAATCCCATTAAAAATCTATAGAAAGAACAAAAGATCAGAGTTCATACAAGAGGCCCACAGAAACTTCAAGATTTGATGAGTGTTTGTGAGGAAGAACGGGCCAAAATCACAGCTAAACAACCAGTTTCTCCATACAGGAGGCGTCTTGAAGCCGTCATTACCAACAAAGGCTTTTGTACAAAGTATTAAATAATGTGATGAAGTGATTTAAAAAAAAGTGTGCATCAGATACAAGTTGTATCCGCTGTAGATCGATTTCACGTCGCTAAACTGTACCGCTGCTGCTGCGTAAATTTGCATGTCCTGAGTGTCACATACAATACAGATTAACATGGCAGAGGTAGAGCTGCATCTTCCTGCTGATAGAACAGGAAAAATAAATCTGGTTTTAGTGCATTTTTTCTACAAAGACCAGTGTGAAAGGGCCATGTGTCAGAAGGCAAATTAGTAAATTTGTGAACTATCGGTATCATGTTGAATTGTGTTGAATTGAATGGAAATCGTATCGTATCGCATCATATATGCTTCATATGTATCGCATCATTGGTTAGGCTTCCAGAGGCGAATTGTACTGGCCTCATTTATGGGATTGCACATCCCTTATACATTATGTACACACACATATATATATATATATATATATATGTGTGTGTGTGTATAATTAGATAAAAGAGAGAGAGAAAAAGAAAGTGAGAGACACTTCGCAAAAGTTGACACGTTAAAAATAAATAAATAAACAACCGTGCGGGACTTTAATATATTACGGTTTATTATTCATCACAATTAGAATCGTTATCGCAATGATTATTTAAATACACTGTGTACATTTTCCTCCGCTGTACTAAAGGAATGATAAGCTAGAACTTTATTTTATTTAAGATTTGGTGTGTACAAAAACAAACAAACAAAAAACCAGACATGACAAAATGACAAGATTAAAGTAAATTAGTCTTTAAAAAAAAAAACCTACAGTAAAAAAAGAGGGTTAAAACAAACATTAAAAAGGGAAACGAACGAGAAAAGCTGAGAGAATGAAGAAACGCTGAGCGCTGGAGCAGATCCGTTTGAGGCTTCATGAAGGGGTTTTAAGTGCGAACTCGTGGGCATGTGCCGATCACAGGTAATATAATAAATCACAATATTCAGGGCGCAAAATGTGGAGAACCCTTTCCAAATCTACCATCATTTTATTGGACGAGAGCGAATCAGTGGGCGGGGTTACGTTTTAGATATACTATTGGGCCAATTTTAGAACGGAGATTAGTACATTGTGGTAGTTGTGGAAGCAGGGGTGTGGCCTAACATTATTTTGTGAATGAAGGGCGGAGTCAGAGGAATTGTGTGGTGAGGATCATTACCACACCATCTCTCTGGCTCCACCCACCCGGTGTTCAACCAACCCACGCTTCCACCATAGTTTGAAATGGAACGGACGTAATGTACGAGTCACTTGTTCAAAAAAATACTATAAAAAAATAATAATAAAATAAAAGAAAATCAGTAGTTATTACCTACGATATAGTTCGCAAATTCATTATATATACGCGATACGTTTTACACAATTATCGCGATATGAAAGAGTAACATCAGCACATGCCTATACTGAAACAGGAATATCAAATAATTCTATTTGTACCAACGCAGAGCCGAAATCGTGGCGGTGGTGGAGACATCATTTCGAAACAGCTCAAGATATTTACATGGCGCTGTATTACAATATGATCACATGACCACTCCTTGGAATAAAAGCATGGATCTGTTCTCTTGGGTTGCAGTTATTATCTATGACTTTTCCATTACAAAAAAATTTGACATTTTTGACGAGGTTTCAGATTTCATACCAATAGAAACAGGACATTTAAAATAAATAAATAAATAATAATAAAGAAAAAGTGTTCTTTTGGGTGCTTTTCGATTCCAAATGATGACATCGCCTCTAAAATGGTTATTTCTTTAAACCACACAATGAATATCATATTAGACGGCTTGAAGCTGTAGAGGTTTGAAACTAGATTTTTTGTTTTTGCATATACAGTAAAAATGACTAAAAGTCAGACGATTTTAGGTAAAGTACCATTTCCAGGGTTCATTCTGCTCCTCTACAACCCCTAGTGGCCAAACCAGGCGTTTTTTTGTCCCCCCCCTTCTTTTCTTTTCATTTCTACCCCTGCTTTAGAGGAGTCAGTCTCAGGGTTTGAAAGTTTGCATAGACACACCTCGTGGACCCGCTTGAGCAGCTGGTCACAACAACCTGTAGAATCGTATCATTTTGTGAAACATTGAGCATCTGTTTACACTTTGCGTTGGTCGTTATTCGTCTTTAGCGAAGCCTCGTGTGGTAAATTGTGCTCCTGAAATCTTCGCTCTTCCAATAAAAACGTCGGAAATGGAGACGGACGAGTTCTAAGCAGTACTGAAACACAGCCACTGAAGCAGTGCAGGTGAAGCACTGGTCAAAGTGTGTCGTTTTTTTTTTCCTTTTTTGGGGTAGGGAGGACATGGTACCACCTAGTGGTCAGGAGAGACAACTCACAGCACCACGAAACAAAAGACCACGACTGAAAACAGGTCATCTTGCAGCTCAACAGTACGACATCATCACATTAATGTTCTCAGAAAGTCCCCAATATTACGGACCTTTTTTTTTTTTTTTTTTTTTTTTTGAAAAAGTGCTTTTTTTTTTATGCGTAATACTGCGGAGTGCCTCGAGGGGGAGTTTAGAAACGTCTTCACGCAGCGGTCTGAAACATTCCAGTGGTTCATCGAGACAATGCAGAAACACCTCACACATTATAGTTCTACAGTACAGACCTCAAACTCCAACTTAAATAATGTTACAAGAGTTATGTTGACAAACAGGGGGTGTAGCATTAAAAGGAAATGAAATAGATCTAAATATACGAATCGTCCAACCATCCAAGACGTGTTTTGCTTCAAAGCTGTCGTAGCGAACACATAACGGAGGATGATCTCCCTCTATAATGGGAGAGTAAAGCTTGTTTTTTGGCACAGTGTTACTGTGTAAAGTAGTGCGATAGGTCTGGTTTAAAACTATAAATAATTTAAATAAAATACTGGGCCTGTCATACGTTTGGGGGAAAAAAAAAAGTCTTGGTCGTGTAACGGTGATCATTTTCATCAAACTTTATACTGTTACATGACCAAGTTTGTTGCATAAAAACTCAACTCTCTCTCAAAATCCATAAATGACTTTTCCACACTTTCCACAGGTACTGTATAGAAAAAAAGCTCATTATCTAAAGAATTAACTAGTTGGAACACATTTGTGCAGCACTAAGGCATTCTATATGTTTGTAGGTGTACCAGATCAGATCTATGGGGACCGGGATCCAAATTCTAAAAGAAAAGACACACCATGTCTTTTTTCACTTCCTGCAGCTCAGATTGCTCTCCGACTCTTTATTCGGATCGCACCAGCCAATAAAACACAGGAAACCATAGTTTGATTTGCATCTTAAGCCCCACCTCTAAAACTTATTTTTCACTATGGTTCCATTCTGGAGTCTACTTATTACTTTAAAGAAGCATAACAGCGTCGGAGATTTGGCAAAACGAGTTACACGTTAGCTACGTCAGCCTCGTAGCAAACGTCAACGTGTGAATTTAAAACGTGAGAATGTAAACCTTTCGCAGGCATGAATACTGTAATGTCTTGGACTTTAAAATATATCCTACTGCTTGGTTTTGTTCTCTAAAATCACTGGGAAAAAACATTTACATTAAAAAAAAACAAAAAAAAGGGGAAGAAAACCAAAACAAAAAACAAAGAAATGTCAAATTCATAATAATACATCCTCAATTTCCTGTTTAAAAAAAAAGCCTCTAAACTTCCAGTCGCACAGGTCTCTGGATTCTTGCATAGAACAAAAAAAAAAAAATACAATAAAGAACAGGAATAATACATCGTTCACCTGGTTAAATTAACAAACTGTACATCAATGCAATCGAGCCCCTGGAAGGTGACGAGCTCGGATGTTAATGCTACTCAACATGATTATTCATTAACATCAGAAAGAACACAAAATCGAGTATTAGTGGTGTGTTTTTGACAAAAAAAACAAAAACAAACTAAAAATAATATTTATAATAATAAAGAGGTTTCAGTGCAAACAGACTAATTCCTTCATGGACGAGCAAATAAATAGAAGTCTGAGGTCGATGTCCGAACAGCTTTAAGCAGTAAGGTTCAGACATTCCCCCCCAACACGATTCTCCCCTGTATGCTAAGATACTGCAGTCACGTTGCACCAGGTTTTTTTTCCCTTTAATTCACTCCGCTAGAAAACTTATCAAGATTCCAGTTCAGGCTTTAAGCGAGGGGAGAATGGGATCAGGATTAATTCGAGCCGAACGGACAGAGAGAGAGAGAGAACTGAAGTCGAGGAACAAGTAAGAGGGGTCTAAAGCTGAGCGATGTGACGACATGATAGGATTTTGTGGTTCGTTCAAAAGTATTGGGACATCGGACTTTTCCCAACCGTACGTGTTCCTGGAATTATATAGAATGAATATAGAATGTCTCTGGATGCATTTGGTAGCATGAAATATTCCCATCATGAGAACTAGGAGACCCAAACCCGTTACAGCATGACGATGCCTCAAAGCCAGATCCATGAAGATCTGCTTTCCATGAGTTGGAGTGAAAGATCTCCTGCTATAGGAGCACATTTGGGATGAAATTTTCACACTGCACCCCAGGCCTCCTCACATCACCTCCATCGGTACCTGACTTTACATTTACGACATTTTGAAGACAACTGAGCAGCTACGGGGCTAAGGGCCTTGTTCAAGGGCAGGGCGGTGGTGACAAGCTGCCACCAACACCAATCTCCACATAATCAAGTGGAACAACTTCCCAGAAGTGTAGAGATTATTAGAAGAGCAAATAGACACTAAATGTGGAATAGGATGCTCAAAAAAGAAGCACACACCAATCTTATGGTCAGGTGTCCACAAAAGATAGAAGCTAATTGTTTCCTTTAAAATCGTTATAACACCCCCCCCCCCCTCCCCCCACCTTTCAAAGTAAGTGCTTTATTGTGTTCAGGGTCAGGATGAGTCAGGAACACTTCCCAGAAAGGTCAAGTCAGTTGGAGGAAACACACATTAGGAGAACATGTAAAACTGTACATCTGAGCTCAGGATGGAAGTTGGAACCCCCGGAGTTGGAGCCCCACCCCCCCCCCCCCCCCCCACCCATGAAAGCGAAGAGAGATGTCTGAAGACAGAGCGAAAAACTAGAAATAGACTGAGGGAGAAAATGACAAGATATTTATATTAAGATGGAGGAAATGACGCTATTCTGACCGCAGTACCTTTTCTTACAAACCTCAGAGTTTCACTTCAGTCCCTTCTTCCTGTCTCTACAGAGAACAATACAGACCTTTTTTCGCTTCTTCCTGAAGGACGACAAGCAAGAGCGCCTCCAACAGGCCGAGTCAGAAACGCCGGACAGCGCCGCTATGCTACAACACGAACATGTAAACACGCACAAGAGCACACGCTAACAGATAACAATGGTAATAAATACGGGCTCCTTGATTAGTACACCATGAGGACGATCTCTATTAGAGGTCGCTGCCTGATTCAGAGGGATCGGGTTTCACGGTTGGATGACCTACTAAATAATGACCTATTGATCTATTTATGGACTGTGTGTGTGTGTGTGTGTGTGTGTGTGTGTGTGTGTGTGTGTGAGTGAGAGAGAAGTATATCTCTTTAATGGATGAAAGGATTCAGAGCCGTAAAACATGATCCAGTTTACTTTAAGACGAAAAAAAAAAAAAAAAAAAAGATCCCATCCCTTCCTTTGTGCTCAATTCTCGTTTGTTTGGAAAACTAGGCCACGTTTTTCGCCGCCGCGGCTCCGTTTTTCTCCTCCATCGGCGTCGCCGCCTCGCCGCTTACGGCCTTGTCCTTCTTTTTGCCCCCTTTCTCCTTCTTTTTCTCCTTCTCGGCGCGCTCTTTCTTCGCCTTCTCCACCTTGTCGCGCTCCTTTTTCTCACGTGCCTTCTGCTTTTCCTCCTCCTTCTCTTTCTTTTTCTCCTCCTTGCTCTTTTTTTCCTCCTTGCTCTTTTTCTTCTTCTTGCCCTCGTCCTCACAGGGGGGCAGAGGCATGTTGTTGGCCGTAGGAGACGGGATCGTGGGTGTGACTTGCTCAGAGACGACTCTGGGGGGCTGGAGTTGGTTCGGGATCGGAGGATGGGCCGATTCCTTGCTGGATTTCGGCGCCGATGTTGGCTGGGAATCGGGTTGTGGTCCAGATTCCGATCCAGAGTTTGGAGCAGATGATGGTTCTGGTTCGGATTTTGGCAACGGTGTTGGTTCTGCTTCAGGTTTCGGCGCCGGTGTTGGTTCTGCTTCAGGTTTCGGCACCGGTCTTGGTTCTGCTTCAGGTTTCAGCGCCGGTCTTGGTTCTGCTTCAGGTTTCAGCGCCGGTGTTGGTTCTGGTTTTGCCCCCGATGTTGATTCCGGTGCAGGTGCCGATGCTGGTTCCGGTTCCGATTTTGACACTGTTTCAGCGTTTGGTGTATTTGACACTGGAGATTTTGGTGCAGCTGGAGGTTTCGTCACTAAAGGACTAGGCTTGTGTCCTCCTGCACCTCCAGTGGGCGAAGCCGCAGAAACGGGTGGGCGTGGTGGTCCTGTAATCATTATAGGAGTCCCACCTCCAAACACCGGCGGATCTGGAGCAAAAGGTCCGGAAAAAGAGGTTTTTTTCCCGTGAGAGAACGGATTTTTGGATTTGCGGAAGCCGGGAAGAGAGAGGAGGCTGGAAGAGGAGCGCAGGGGGCCGGGTGGCGGAGAGGACATGGAGCTGGACAGGAAGGACATACTACCCCCGGAGCTGATGGCAGCGGCACGGCGCTTTTGCTCGTGGATGTCTCGTGTCCCGTGAAGCCTGCGGGCCGGCTGGTGCGTGAGGGCACCGCGAGACTCGCGCCACTTCTTCACCTGGATGGTGCACTCTCTCTCAATCAAAGCCTCCGTCACAGGGAGAACAGTGACCTGCCGGAGGAAAGGAAAGAAAGGCATCTGTGTATAGTTGAAGGTGAGCTCTATCACACACGCACGCACGCAAATCTGCATTCTGAAGTAGGGAATTCATAGAACACCCTGGAGCTTTGAGAAACATTTCCCTCAAACAACCAGCATGCCTACTGAGACCAACTTGTTCCCAACACCTTCCAATGCAAAGGAGAAACGTTATTGACAGCAGAGAAACACTAATGGTTCATGGTTCAAACATGGTTCGCTGTGGATATTGACCTCATGAACCAGCAGCTCCTCTCTGATGCTCTCTGGCGAGAGGTTCCTCAGGCGCTCCATGGTCTCGTACATTCCCTGCAGCTCCCGCAGTTTATCCACCGAACCCAGCATCTGCTTCAGTAAGACCAGACCCACACGAAACACGATCTTCACCCCTGCACACAAACACACACGCGTTACTGATATTTTAACACAAACATCTTAAAGTGGATCACACTGACGCTTTAAGTGTCCTGTGAACTTCAGAAGCACTGTGTATACTCAGAAATGATGCAATATAAACAGAACACCTCACCAATGTGGATTATTTCCCTATAAACACGACGACCCTGATGTAAGTTTCGGCTTTTTTTGGAATCACTTTTGGTTTCATCCATTGTTGTTTTTGTCCTCCTGTAGTACCATCACTCCTTCTGCCCTACTTGCATGAGAACTCTAGACCACGGTATGGTAGAAGTAAACCCCCAGGCCACTGTTTTAAATAGGACAATAGAATAACTCTGGAATACTTCCAGGCTCACAAAGAGCTTTACACGATGTTATTGGTTTTACACACACGTCGTCTGAACACAAAGTCAGCCGTGATTCAGCAGCCACTACCAAAATGACCGAGAACAGAAAAGAAGAGAGGAACAATCTCACCTTCGCAGAAGAACATGTCCCAGACGCGGAGGACGCAGGACCACGGTAACGTGCGAGAAAAGATGCACATGAACCACTCGGTCATGTAAAGGATTGGGTCGATCTTAAACTTCTTCAGATGGCGGTAGGCCATGGGGCACACGCGCTTCAGCAGAGAGAAGAAGATCTCCCCGTCCAGCTGGATTGCTTCCTGGAAGAGAAGTTTAACAGTGGCAGCACTGGAGAAGTAACGATTCACTTAACTCATGATGTGATACGATACACGATGCTGGTTTTAACCGATATCCTTCATTTTCTACAAAAGAAAACGCCTCATATCTTTTGCCCAGAAAATACACATGCACCTTTTGACAGACAGACAGATAAAAAAACAGACAGACATAAATTAACAGACAGACATGGATGATACAAATAGATATAAATAGAGACAGACAGACAGACAGATGGCTGTATAGATGGCTGTATAGATAGATAGATAGATAGATAGATAGATAGATAGATAGATAGATAGATAGATAGATAGACAGACAGACAGTCACCGGCTAAGAACCCATCACAAAAAGCGCACCTATGCAATGATAGACCTATAATGAATGGCCAGGACTTCTGATCGGAAGGTCATGAGTTCAAATCCCAGTACCGCCAAGCTGCCACTTCTGGCCACCTGAGCAAAACCCTTAACCCTCCACTGCTGCCAATTGACACATACCACTTTCTTACCACTGTCTCCACTGGGTCAGTCATTAGGAACAAACTTATAGGCACTATTTATCTCTGTAAAGTCGCTTTGGGGCCATATCCATTGTTATAAGAGCTACGCAAATAAAACTGAACTGAAAGCTGCTGGTGTGTGGTTTGGCCAAGTGAAAGCCTTTTACATGCAGACAGAGGTGACTTTAGCTTCTGACTGTGGTGAAGGCTTATTTGATGCGTCATATTTGTTGTGGCATTAGTGTGTGTTCACTAGAGGTCGACTGATTCATCGACACTGACAGTCGATTGCTGGAACTATCGACAAAATATCCATACAGATAGTTTTTCCGGGTTGCGTCCATTGTTGGAGTGGCTGAGAAGTTCTGCGGTAATTACAAGACTCTAGAGTCGAATCACTGACATTAGTGCTGTTTGTTTTTGCAAGATCTGTACATGGTTTTTGTTTTGCCTGGTACCACCTTTCATTTTCAGTCTACGGAAAACCGGAATGCCACCACACCAGCGATTTGAATGAGGATGGAGAATCTTCAGCATCAACGTCTACACTTACAGATTCCGTATTTGCTATTGTTTAACTTGCTAGCTGCTATTGCAGCTGTAACGTGAGCTTCGGTGCCCCCTGCTGTGTATAAACATATATTTTCATCTGGCTCGGAGAGTATCGGTACATCGCTAGACGGCACACACAATGCAATCCAAATAAACAGGATCAGAATTAATTGTAGCTTAAAAAAAATGTGAAAACAAAAAAAAACCTCACCAATCCAGCACTGTAGTAGCCGGGCAGGTATTTTTCACAAATCTGCACCAGACACCAAAACGCTTGCTGAGAAATAATCATAAAAAACACAACTGTTATAACACACTGAACATTTCCGACAAAGATAATGTCATCAGATACTAAAATCTCTATCATAGTGAAGGCTATTTACAGCAGCTGGCTTCCTGTCTCTATTATTTAATACAGAAGTAACACTTCACACAGTAATAAACCGCTCAGATCATTCATGAAGTCTGCAGTGCTCAAGGGTGCTTTATAAACTAATAAGCATTACAATATACAGTACAGATCGGAAATCGATTACAGCAACACTAACGGGACAAAAATCGGGGGCAGAAAACAGAGAACAGGTACAGTTACAAAATAAAAATGCTGCTTAGGTTCTCTCCCCCCACCCCCACACACCTCTGCAGGCATGTGCATCAGCAGCACTGCAGCCACAGGAGCCTGAGCTTGACAGTAGCCTTCATCTGGCCGATAGATGGTATAGGCCTTTAGTATACGGTACAGATCCTGCTGACTGAACACACACACACACACACACACACACACACACACACGAGTTGGCACAATGGTAATTTTATTAGTTGCAAGCAAAAATTTGTGGCACAAAATCTAAAAAACACTACATACTACTTTTTTAACCAGAGCTTGTCACTTTCTCCATCTGTCCTGTCTGTATCCATCTATCTGTGTCTATGTCTCTCTTACGTCATTTGTCTATTTCTATGCCTGTCTCTGTCTTTCTGCATCTCTGTATGCTTAAGTTTGTCTGTTTTTTTGTATTCGCACATCTCTCTATCTGTCTCTGTATCTGTTTTTCTTTGTATCCAGCTGTCTGTCTTTGTATCCAGCTGTCTGGGTACATGTATGTCTTTGTATCCAGCTGTCTGTGTATCTGTCTGTCTTTGTATCTGTCTGTCTGTCTGTCTTTGTATCTGTGTCTGTCTGTCTTTGCATCCAGCTGTCTGGGTACCTGTAAGTCTTTGTATCCAGCTGTCTGTGTATCTGTCTGTCTTTGTATCTATCTGTCTGTCTGTCTGTCTGTCTGTCTTTGTATCTGTCTGTCTGTCTGTCTTTGTATCCAGCTGTTTGCGTATCCGTCTGTCT
>JAAIIK010000034.1:4181599-4203107 GCA_014706435.1 Silurus glanis | reverse complement strand
AGAGAGAGAGAGAGAGAGAGAGAGAGAGAGAGAGAGAGAGAGAGATTTCAGATCAGGAAAGACTGTTGCTTTCAGATCTCTATATGGTAGAAGGTGTTAAACTAATCAATCACACCACAGGGTGAATGTGTCTGCACAACAGCAACATTAATACGCTGTTCTGTGATTGGTCCTGGAAGGAGTCTCCAGCGTCAGGGATTAGTAATAGTTTGCTTTCAGGACGGGGGGAAAAAAAAAAAAAAAAAAAAAAGGGCGAGGGAAATTGTAAAAGAAAAGACGATGCTTTTGAGTGGGTGAAACGATTTTTTTAAATAGTACAATGATCAGTGTAATACTGCAAGATCTGGCATATGTAAGAGATCATCCACACCCAGGTGAGCGTTACACAATTGTCCTGCATGAAGTGGAGGTGAAGAACGGCCCGATGAGAAGCAGAAGAGAATCAGAGCTGCATAATAAAGTATAGCTTCACACCGTTGCTGTGGATCATCACCTTATATCATATAATCACATCCCAGCACTGATGAGTCAAAGCAGTCACTGATGCAGTCAAAACAAAACCGTCTGAATGATTCATGATAACGCTTCGTTTTCATGATTTATTTTCTATACGGCTCTTCAGATCTAGAATCCTGCTGCTCCGAATCGAATCCCACACAGAGTTAAAGCCGGGCCGTTAGACTGTATTTATTTCCATGAGGGAGAAGCTGGTAGAGTTTTCTTCTCAAGATCGTCTCCAAATCATCTTGTGCCCCGAGCCGCTTAATCTAAATCACCATAGAAGTTCCACCACATGCTAAACTCCTCCATGGAGCTTAGTAAAAGGTCTACAATAGCGGTTTCATTCTGTATGGAACTGGAACTGCATGTTACTATGGTTACAGGTGTTCATAAGCAGAAGATTCGTACCCAACGCCGATTCAACTCAAACTATCTGCGTCTTTAATGCTCTAAACTCACGGCTGAACCAGACAATCACAGTCCAGTATTAACAGTAAACGTGGAATAAAACGTTTTTATTCAGCACATTAATCACCACGTTCATGAGTTATAAAAAAAAAAAAAAAAAAAAAAAAAAAAAAGGAAAAAGGGGGAAAAAAAAAAAAAAAAAAATATGTATCCGAATCAAAACGTTACTAATCAGCAGCTCCTGAAACGGAAGGCAGAGTGGGAGGGTGCGTTCGCTCATCGATCGACGCTTAAAAACGTCACGCATGCCAGATAAAATCCATGCACTTTTTAGAACTCCTCTCGAACAGCTGTCTGACACTCGCAAACTTCCTCATGACAAATATAACTGTCTGAGATCAGAGAAGAGGAAGTGCTTCATATGAGGGCTAAAGGTGCTTTTATATTTATCCACTTCTGGATGCGTTTGGGGACAAAAACAAACTTCCTGCTGGGATACGAGCTTCAGAAGTCCGGCATCTTAACCACCGCTTTCCATCCATTTGGGTTTGAGCTTGAAAGTCTGTATCTTGAAAATCGACAGCAACACATCCATCGTCTTGCATCCAACACGTTTTTCTTTTGTTTGAGTTTTGGACGTCCCATTCCACATCGAGTCTCCGTTCGTCTGCTGTTATAAGAAGCTTCTTTTTTTCATTCAGCCAGGCCTGGGCTGCTGTCAGGGTTCCTGTTCGTCCCAATGGGGTTTGAGCACAGGAGCGTTGCTGTGCTGGAACATATTTGGGTCTCCTAGTTGGCAAAGGGAAAATTTCATGCTACCGCACCTATACAATTGTGCACTTCCATTGGAAAAGTCAGGGGTCCCAGTACCTAAGGCATCATAGTGCAAGTTCAATGATTATACAAGATAAAAACCTTCACACATCTACTGTAGAAGAAAATTATACATAGAGGAGAACAAAAACACCAATTTTCCACTGCATCTAAATGTCAACCTGACCCCCGTGCATGCTTACAGATGCATGAGAACAGTAGTAGCCCGAGTGGTTTCTTGCGTGAGACGTGCAAAGTGACTAAGGTGCACAGAGATTCGGATCGTAAAAAGGAACCTTGCTCCAATGGTTTAAATGAATATTCCTCATTCCGATCAGTTTTCCGGACTGTTTTACAGTTATGAAGCACTCTTCAGTGAACAGGAATGAATGTGTAAGCAGACACCACGATTAAAATGTAGGGATATTGACGTGATGTAATGTGAAGCACACGTCATGCCAACACCCAACTCAACCTCAAAGCACTGTAGTCATGAATACGCTTATAAAACGACCTGAAATGGATGGTGATCCAGGACCATATGATTAGCTTTCTCTCAAACCTTGTCCTGCCCAATTCTTTACATAAAGGCCTTCGTCATTAGAACACTTACAACTGAGGATAAACGACTGAGAGCTTGCTTGGGTCAAATCCCTGACAAATGGTCTTTTAGGTCATGCAGCATAGGACAGGATGCAACATAGAATATATACAATCATATAATATATAGCAACGTATATTAAATATATACATTTATATATAAATTAATATATAAATGTATAAATATATATAAATGCGTTTATATTATTAAACAATGGTCTTAATTATTGCCCAATGTAGAACGCTCCCTGTAAGCTGCGCAAGGCCTCAGGGGAAATCCCCGGCCTTGCGTGAAACCGAACGCCCGCCTGAACTCACCCGCAGGCCGGCAGGATGCGCGACGTCCGCCCGGTGTCAACGTTATCCGCTTTATTTTTCCCCCTCCACAGCTTCGTTTGCTGGAGACTTTTTTTTATTACTTATAATCACAATTTGCAACAAAACAACACGAAGGAAAAAAATATATTTGCGAAAAATATATTAAAATATTTATTTCAAAAGTTCAGTCCGTTGACCGGTCAGGATGCAAATTCCGTGTTAGCCTAGCTTAGCTTAGCTTAGCTTCCGCAAGCGGTTGAGTTGTATGGGTTCCGGGTAACATCGGTGTCAATTCTTTAGTTCCATTCGCATCACACAGAAAAAAAAATAAGAACAGCTACATCAATGAGGGGAAGTTTTTTTTTTTTTTCTTTTTCTTCTGTATTAATATTTATATTTGTATATAATTTAATCATCATTGGTGGTGCCGCCACCCGTGCACACGTCCAGCAGGCTCGGCTCCTCCTGCGCTCGAGCGCATTTCCTCCCAAAAAAACAATTGACTGACAGCTACACGCACGTGCAGAGCACTTCCGGTATGAGCCAAGCCACTGACTTCCGGTTTACCAAACCCCACTGTAATAAAAACAATTCTTATATATAGTATATGTAGAATAATATATCAAAATATACCGCTTTTATTCACGAACGAATAATAAACAAAACATCTAGAGAATAATGTGCAAATTATTCAATTTCGACACAAAACACTGCCATATTTTATCATTTGTAATTATTATTATTTTTTTCTTCTTTTTTTAAAACTGCATACTTGTAATATTACAGTTTTTTCTCAGTTGCTTTGGAGCGTTAATCAAATCATTCTTAATATTCGCAAACCAGAAAGTGCATTCCTCTAAACAATTAGTACAAACAGCACAACACGATCCTTCGTTCGTCGTTCAAAAGGAAGCAGAATGACGAGACATTTTGTCATCGTTCACAAACAAAACGTTTAGTCGTGTTGTCAGAATGACGGCGCACGTTTTCAGTGTTTCCTGATGAAAAATACCGTCAAGACAATGATAGAAAATGCACAGAATTAGTGAATCTCTTCTGTGTGGCATCTATGGATTTCAGCAGCACAACTGTATTCATTTGATTGTATATTTGATTTCTGGTGATTGTAAGAGTCCGGACAGGATTCACACTTTTACTCTACTGTATTAGTGTTTGTTCATTTCCTGGTTGTTCATCCATGTTTTGTCACCAATTGGAGATTCACCTTTGACCCATTTTAGAGAACTGGTTGATCATTGGTTGATCTGATGCCGTTCACTCGCCTTCATTAGTGACGTTCAAGATTCATCTGCACAATTCATCAATGCAACACATTTACACAAAAAAAAAATGGATAGAAATGTAAGGTTTACAGATGATGACAACTGGTTTAACCATTTTGCATTCAACGACTTATACAATGAACTGATGCCTAAATGTTTACGGTGTTAAAACTATTCAGGTGAAACCAATAATATATTTTGATCAACATGCCATAAACAATTGATAATGTAGGAAACAGCGGACACTTGTACACAATCCATTAAATGAATGTAATAAAGAATTCGAAATTTGATCAAAGCAACAACAAAAGCTTTTATGATGTGAAGTAATGGAAATAAAAAAATGTAAGAAGGTCTGACACTTGTTTCTCTTTACACACATTTCTACGTTGTGTGTGTGTGAGTGAAATCTCTCCATGATCTATATGAGGTGAGAACGATGTATACGTGACATCCTTTAAGGGACAGCAAGGCCTTCATTGCTGATCAGAATCACTGACTTACATTTTTTCCATGAATATGTATCAAAGTATTCCCAATAGTCTATTCTCTTCATTTAGAGAAGTGAAGAAAAGAGTGCAGGAAAAGTGGAGTGGGCGGAGAAGAGTGGCAGGATGGATTTGATATAGAAGGGTATCTGCAGGAGTAAAAGGGGAAGTTTCTAAGATGGTGGTGAGACCTGCGATGTTGTATGGTTGGAGGTGGCAGAGTTAAGGATGCTGAGATTATCATTGGGACTGACGAGGATGGAGTTTATTCGAGGGACTGCGCATGTAGGACGTTTTGGAGACAAGGTGCGAGACATGGTTTGGATCATTATATATACCGTATATAGGTAGGAGAATGCTGAGGATGGAGCCAACTGGAAGGAGGAAAAGAGGAAGACCAAAGAGGAGGTTTATGGATGTGGTGAGGGAAGACATGCAGCTGTTTGGGTTTGAAAGTGTATATAGTGTATATAGTTTATAGAGTTTCTCTCGCTTGGGTTTCTGCAAGAAATGTCTGTATACACTGGAGATTCTATCCAATCGGATTTAAACACCTGGTATCTTCAAATACACGAGAATGAAACTCTTGCTTTAACCAAAGAGATTTCGAGTTGTCAACAAAGGGGCCGTCTAGCAGGCCTTCAATAACGTTGTCGTTTTCATGTCCTTTGATTGGTCCTTTGATTAGTCAGAGATCACAAACCGCATCTGTAGCAAACTGCACAAGCTCAAACATGTTCATGTGGATTTAATAGCTCTGCGGCTGGCAGCGGAGAAGAAACTGATTTGATCGCAGATACGCCTACAAGGACATTTACAAGATGGACTTAATTTAACAATAAAACATCTAGACAATTTGCCTTAATTTCAAATCCCCCAGAAAAACTGTAATGCACAGAAAAAATGCACATGGTCATTTTACCAGGCGAATATCGATGCTTCTGCTAAAGATGATGTATGCCTGTGGTGCAGTTGTGGCTACAGTGAAAGGAGACGTGCTGGATTGCTTTCATTCTTGCTTTAGTAACAACATTCAGAGATTCCTGTCTGGGATGCAGCACTCTGTTCTACTGCATTCCTCTATAATATTAATGGTTTCTACAGCCTTAGCATCATAATGATGGTATTAAGAGGTGAATTGATTCAGTCTTGGGCCCACCACTGTGTGTTAGGTCAGGTGTATACTAGACATCAATTTGAAAATTATCTTATTTTTTTTTTCTCAGTTTAAACATTTGATATGTCTTTTATGTTCAATTGTAAATAAAATATGGGTTTATGAGATTTTTTTAAATCATTGCATTCTGGTTTTCTATACATTTTACCCAGTGTCCCAACTTTTTTTGGAATTGGGGCGGTATATTTGTGGCGTTGGTATATACTTGTTTGTTTCCTGCGATCTCCTATTGGTTGGAATTAAAAGAGCTCTGTGCATGCAGCCAATCAAAACTAAATGTATGAGTCTTTTTTAACATAATTCAGACTTGAAACCCAGACAGTTTTAACAGTTTCTTTCATCTGCAAACCAAAAGAAACCAATCAAAGGTCTTCTGTGAGCATTATATCAGGTTAAGCAGTAACATACAGAATTCTAAACTGAATCCCAGCATGTTGTGAATATTCATTTAATGAAAGCAGGGAAACAGATCATGATGTAGTCATCTTTAGAAGAAAGTGCAGCCATGATAAATATCCAGCCATTACTGAAGCTGTAGAAAAGACGGGTGTCCCAATACTTTTGGCAAAAAGAACCCAAAAGGGCAGCGTCTGATTATCTGATTATGTTCTAAGTAGCTAAAGATCAGAAATGTTCAAAGGGTGTTTTACAATATGCAACTTTCTAGATTGGGACATTGTAAACAGTCCTGCGTGTTACATCATGTGACGTGAGACACAGCTGTAACGTCATTACTTGCTCAAGGTAGATTCGGTTGACAGGCTCTTGGTGAATCAGGAATTAAAAGCACATAACGACTAAATATACTGCATTTGTTTAAATGCAGGATGTGGTTGAGTTTAAACGTAGAAACAAATGCGCATGAATGACAGACACAATAGCGTTAATGAAGGGATACTTACTGCAATTTTCACAGCTCATTTCCTGATTTATTAAACATCTGAACAGATTTTCCAAAATATACAGAGTTTGTGAAAAGTGTGAAAACACAGAGTCTTTTATAGTTTTTAATACACGTGTATGTTCAAGTTTCTAGTTTTGTTTCTACACAACAAACTCGGACTCCATCAGTCAAACATGGAGGTGAAAGGAATCCTGAGCCATGTTGGTTCAGTTCAATGAACCAAATTAAAAATACAAGCTTCCTGTCTCTATAAACATAAGCTTTGATTTTTTGGGGGATTTGACCCTGAAACATCAGGCGATTTTGAAACCAATGTAAACACGTCCTGCAGAAAAATGAGGAAAACATGTACTGACGTCCCTGGTCGGAATTCCCAGGATTGCATTTCTGAGGACTATTTAATACCCTCGACAGAAGGGGTTTCCTCATAACCCTTCTAAGAAGAGAGAGAGAGAGAGAGAGAGAGAGGACATTTTCCAGGATATTTCCAGGGTATTCGTGAGGAAAACTGCGGTAAGAATCACAATACATTTTTTTTAACATTATTCAACATTATTCTTTGTAATAATTATAATAATCCAAATACTTTGTCATGCAAAAAATTCGATTAGATTTGTATGTTTAGATTATGTTTGGATTATAGGGTTGAACAAGCAGAAAATCAGTACAGGTGTTGTGTTGGCAAAAGTATTGGGACACCTTTCTTAAGTATGGTATGTGCTTTTTGAGCATCGCGTTCTACATTTAGTCCAAAATTCTCTCTTATAATTTTCTCTACACTTCTGGGAAGATGTTCCACTAGATTTGGAGTGTGCTCGTGAAAATTTGTGTCCATCAGCAAGAAGGGTGTTAGTAAAGTCCGGTACTGATGTAGGTGAGAAGATGAGGAGACCTGGGATGTGGTCAGTGTTCTAATTATCCCAAAGGTGTATAGAAGGGTTTTTAGTTTTACTTAGTTTTACTTTCTTTCTTTACTGTCTTGTGCTTCAGACGTTGTGCCTGTAAATCGTTTTATTTCATTTTAGTTTCCATTGTTGTTTTTGTGCAGTAAATACATACGAGTTTATTTGTTTGCGTGCTGCGGGATTGCAGGTCCATAGTCTATTGCGGGCTACTCAAGATCTTCCTCTCCAAACAATGTAAACAAGATCTTCATGAAACTCGCTTTGCACATTTGCCATGCTGGAACAGGTTTGGGTTTCCAAGTTCAAGTAAATGCAAAATGTACATTATACCGAATCCTATACAGTAGTGATGGGAAGATCGGATCATTTTAGTGACTTGGATCTTTGAATCTTTAAAACGAATCTTTTTTGTCGTTCAGTTCATTTCGTTCCTTTAATCAGAATTAAAATTAAACGTTACATTTTTAATAAGCAGATCTCTCATCACGTCTACATACACTGACTTTGACTATAGTTCCAATCATTTATATATGTACAGTATATATAACTGCATAGCGTATATGAGAGTCACTTGACAAAAGAACGAACGACATGAGATTTCGCTTGTGAGCGTCCAGTAGAAAATGAACGAATCACTCTTTGAGTCACATTAAAGACTCGTTCAAAATGAACGAATCGTTCACGAACAGTGCAATAGATCAGGGTGTTTTTGGTTCGATTCTTGACATTATTGTCACAATAATTATGGGAGTCACGTGACAAAAGAACTAACGTCACGGACAAGAAGATTTGAGAGGTGAAGCTCCTCATTCTGCGTATCATCATTTGTCCTTATCTGCATCGTCATATTTTCATTATTAAAACTATAGTCAAAGTTGGTGTATGTAGACGTGTTTGGGGGAATCTGCTGATTGGAAATGTAACATTTTCTACACTTTATTTCTGATCAAAGAACTTTAATGAATTAAATGACTCAAAAGATTCAAAGAACCGAGTCACTAAAATGATCCGATTTTCCCATCACTTTTGTGTGCCTCCACATTGGTGGTAACAGTTTGGAGAAGAACCACATATGGCAGGAAAGGTCAGGTGTTTGCAAACTTTTGGCAATATAGTGTACTTTTACAGCTACTTTTGGTTCTTCACCAGACTGTAATCACAAAGCTGGAGACACATAGTTGTAGTGAATATTTTTGGATGCTGGAAATCTTCCCTTCACTTGAACTATAAGACCTGAAAATGCCCCTGTGCACAAAGCCAGCTCTATGAAGATCTGCTTTAAGTGGTCTGGAATAAAAGATCTTTCTGAACCCTACTGAACACATTTGGGATGGAATTTTACACCCTGACGGCACCCACAGGCCTCCTCACCTCACCATCCTCAGTACCTGACTTTACTAACACCCATGTGGTTTAATCTATTGGAACATCTTCCCAGACGAGTGGAGGTTTGGTCAGGTGTCCATAATCTTTTGTCCATATAGTGTACCTGAATATTATTTAAAGCTTTTAATCCCACAGACGTACACAAAGAGACAGGTTTGTATTAGAGGTAGCTGGATTCCCGCCAGCCAATCAGAAGCCAGTATTTTTCTCTTTAACAAATTATTAATGAGTTAAGATTATTGATATTGATCACAGAAACCTAATTAAGAATTCACAATCCTTAAGAGTTTTTGCACAAGAGCACAGACTTTTTTTTGTATCTGTTGTATTTACTCTTGAGTGGGAAAAGCAACAATTTCGGCAAAAAGATATAGTAATGAGAATGGGATTTAAAAGAAAATACACACCAGTGTAAAAGAGCAATGTCCTGTAATGGACATGTCATTGTCCTTAAGACAACCTGAAATCAATGTACTTTATGTTATAATAATTTTCTCTGTTTGTTTGCAGGGGTCTCAGCATGGCAAGCGGATCCAGTTTTATTTTGCCCCCTGTGCTACTTTGGATCTGTATTCTGCTGGCAGAATCTACCACAAAATGCACCATTAAAGAAAACAAAGCCTTCTGTGTCCTGAGAAACCTGCACGAGGTTCCAGCTTTGCCTCCTTATATAACTGATTTGGATCTGAGTTTAAATTACATTGGTGAAATCCATGAGAAATCATTCGAAGGTTTGGAAGCGCTACAAATCCTTAAGATCCAGCAACAGGAAGTCAAACTTACCTTGAAAAAGAATGCCTTTAGAGGACTGTCCAATCTGACAGAACTAAATCTGGCGTACAACAGGGACCTACAAGTGGATCCGGGAGCATTTAACGGATTATTCAACCTTCAGATTCTCATTCTTTCAGAGTGCAAATTACACGACTCTATTCTTTCAGAAGACTATCTGAGACCTCTGGTGTCTCTGGAGGAGCTTTTACTCTCTGGAAATAATATACGTCGAATCCGTCCCGCTTCTTTCTTTGCCAACATGAGCAAATTACACACTGTGGACATTTCTAATAACTGGATTAACAGTTTTTGTGAAGAAGATCTGTTCCATTTCCAAGGAAAACAATTCACTCTGTTCAAATTGCATGATATCAAAATGTTTGATATGAAGCCATATTGGGACTCGTGGAGTAAATGTGGAAACCCGTTCAAGAACATGTCTATTAAGGTCCTTGATTTGTCTCTAAACAGCTTCAGTGTTGACATGGCAGTGCTGTTCTTTAAAGCAATCAGAGGAACCAGAATTCACCATCTGAACCTTAATTCCAGCGGCAGCATGGGAAAGGGAGTTTGGTACAACAACATGAAAGACCCAGACAGGAATACGTTTAAGGATCTGGCTGAAAGCGGCATTAAGACTCTGGATCTGTCCAAAGCCAGAATTTTTGCTCTTAAAAATTCAGTATTCAGTTACATGCCAGATTTGGAGGAAATCTCATTAGCTGATAATGTAATCAACCAGATTGAAAGAGATGCTTTTAATGGACTGGACAATTTAAGAATTCTCAATCTGTCCAATAACCTTTTGGATAAAATTCATTCAGAAACTTTTAATCATTTACGAAATCTCGAGACACTGGATTTATCTAACAATAACATAAGGATGCTTATGCGAGAGTCATTTCAAGGACTGACCAGTTTGGTTCACCTTTTTCTCTCGGAAAATTCCTTACAACATGTACACACACTAGCAAACCTTCCACAACTCAAAACGCTCTTCTTGGACAAAAACAAAATTACGTCATTGTACGGTCTTCCGAGCCAAACAAGAAATGTTACAACCATTGATTTGAGGTACAACAAATTAGATAATGCTGAGAGCATCTACACCATCTTAGTAGAATTCCCCAAAATTGAAAAAATATCTCTTGGCGGCAACATGTTTTCATGGTGTACACTTAATCAGAAATATTCAGTGTCACCTTTAAACAATGTACAATTCCTTGACCTCCACCTCACCGGCTTACAAAATCTCTGGGTACAAGGACGGTGTCTGGACATGTTTGACCACCTTCACCAGTTGCAGATGCTTTTCCTTCAGTATAACTCAATTCGTTCTCTTCCCAAAGACATTTTCAAGGGACTCACGTCGTTGCACACTTTAGATTTATCCTTCAACTCTATCACCTACATATCTAACCCTAACGTGTTCCCGAGAAGTCTGAGGACACTCAAGCTTGCTCGCAATCATCTCGGGTCTGTCGATCCAAAAGCCTTCAGCAGCCTGACCACATTAGAGTTGTCTGGGAACCGTTTTCTTTGCGACTGCAGCTTGAGGGACTTCCAGAGATGGTTAAGTCAGACAGATGTGAAGCTGTTAAGCCCTCCTGAGGAACTGAGGTGCGAGTATCCCAAACAGCAGCGAGGGAAGTCTCTCCTGCATGCCGCATTGTGCAGGGACAAAATGTGGTGAAGAGCATGAGAGGATCTGTAAAGGTTTATTCCTTATTGATGAAATCATTCGAATGTAATCAATGGGACATGGTAACGATTTTGGATTCTGATCAACAGCTCATGAGTTCAAATCCCAGGCCTGAGAGTAAATCCTTTAAGATTAGATTAGATTAGATTCAACTTTGTCATTGTGCAAGGTAGAGTACATGTACAGAGCCATGTGCTTACACTTACGCCATTCGTCAGCCGGCGTTATCCAGAGCGACTAACAACTGACGAGCACATATTTCAGCTTACGTTCAATACGAGTCAAATACTCGAGTACTGTTCAAATCAGATACTCGAATACTTTTACTCAAGTCATATTGGAATTGGTGACTTTGAACTATCTATATCTACACTTTTACCTCTGTAGTTTGATGGTGCTGGGATTTGAACTCATGACTTTCCAAACCAATGTCCAATGCCTTAACCACTGAGATACCACTCTTGAGAAAAATATTCTAATCAACCTTAACTAGCGTGTGTTTTATTCAAACTAATAATAATCCAACAAATTGACCTAATAATTAGTTTAGAACGTATTAGATACAATAGAAGTAGCTTGACTAAACCTATTCAGCCTATATGTTAATCTCATGTAACCTATTTACTCCAAGTATAATTAAAATAATAATATCAGATACTGATAAATATAAAGCAGGGTCTGACTGGTGTTACGAGTGTGTTGGAGAGACAGAAAAAAAGTAACGTATAAGGCAGACTTAAGCATGTTTATTGGGAAGAAAGAGCTTGTGGGCCTCAGCCGCTGCAGAACACATAGGTGAGCGATCAGAGTCAGATTCAGGTGAAGTTATAGGAGGATAATAATCAGGTGACGGAACCGGAGAAGTAGGAGAATAATTAGTAGGAGACCAACATGAAGGGTAAGGAGAAGACGGTTGGTTTGTTGCAATGGAATGCGGGATTCGTCATCAAAGTCTTCATTATATGTTTGTGTGAAACGATGCGAGGAGGCAGACGGGGGTTCTCTGGAATAGTTGGGGTAGAGAGGTGTTCAATAATTTGAGCGACCTCAGTGGCGAGAGTTGAAATTGACGATACTGTCTGCGGAGAACGATCATAGGAGCTGTCCCAGAACGTCTGCGAGTTGGAGCTGAATAAAGGAAACCAACAGAGATACGATGTAAAATGGGTGAAATCGCAATGACTAAAACATCAAATGAATATGTGCAGGTAGCGACAAATGTAACAAGCTTATAAATGCTATCTCTGTGAAGCTCAACACACTCTGTAGCAGTCAGTTTAGAAAGTACAAATGAAGTAGGACCTAGGTACTAACATAAATAAGCAGAATCAATCTAAGTAAAAGAATATAGCTTGATTCAATGAAAGTAGGATAGCAAACAGCATGATAGAAAAGAGAATAAAAGCAGAACACTTCCACATTGCAGATGCAGGAAGATAAAATAGGCTGCAAAATGGTTGTCCACGCATGAAAGGCTGAGAACAGGATGAAGCCGGTGCCTGGTTGTACCAGAGGGAGTGAAGGTTTTATACACATATATTTGTAAAAATTAAAACAGAGAAAAGGCCGGAAATAAGGGAAATGGAGGTGAACAGGAAACCCAAATATGGAATCACAAGAAGGGGTGGAGAACCAAGGTTCGAAGATAAGGGGATAGGGGGAATTCGCTAAGATAAAGAAATTAGAAATAAACAAAGGTATGTGTCTCCAGGGTGTAAATATGAGTGTGTGTAAGGTGTGTGTGCGATTGATCATTTTGATGTGATGAAGTGACCACCTTCTATGGGCTCATTAGAACGTGACTGCAATAAAGTTTTTGCTTTTACTTATCCGAGACTGAAGATTTTTCATTGGCTTTTGAGGTCTATTTCATTTTATTTCATTAAAAGTTTAAAAAGTGCTACATTGGGAACCGACTGAAACAAAGAATCCACCCGTGATGTGTCTGCTCAGAGACGGGTTCTGAGTTCCGACACCACCTCCCTACAATTGCTCAGTTGTATAAATGTGATAATTGTTTGTCCCTCTGCATAAGAGCATCTGCAACATGCCATAAATCACGTAGTGCCATGTAAAAAACCTGTTTATAAATAAGTTCATTATTACTAATATGATTATTACATATGACGTAATGTTGACATAAAGCAAGCAATAAACACGACAAAGCTGAAGACTCTTGTAGAACCTACTATATAGTCTATCCTGTTCACCGACTGTGTTTCTCTTTTGCAGAAAAAATGATGGATTAGGTACAAATAAATAATCCATACAATTACATTTCATAAACTGTTACTATGGAAACAATATCTTATTACAAAAAGCACATTTAGACCTATGATTCACATATATAGTACTGTTAGAGATACTGAAGGTTTTATCTACATTAAACCGTTGAAAAAGAAACGCATCGGATTAGCCAAAGCTCCATAATGAGCTTTGAGAGCTCCTGGATGGGTGGAGCCCCAGGCTGGGCAGAAGGCCCCTGCTTTTGGCAAAGCCCAATATCTGCCAATACAATACAATTGAGAAAGAAACATAAAATGGCATATTTTTGAAGAAACAATTAGGACATCACGTGTGTAATAACAATAAAATATTATAATAAATATGATTAAAAAAAACAATTTTAAAACAATAACACATTAGTAATCGCCTCAAACTGAATGATCACTCGACTAATGCTACAGGCTCCTGTGTAATGAATTTTACCGTACCTCAATTCCATTAGTCGTTAAAAGTTGAACGTTAACAACAATTTTAATAAATTTAAATATTTATAGAATAAGTAAAGGAAAAATCGATTATTGTCCCTGTGGGCTGCTGTTAGACTTGTTGTAGTTCCCCATTTTGACCACTAGGTGTGATAATAGCTCTACCCAGGTTGACCAGTGTGCTGTGCTCTTCTCATGAGGAATATCTGACCTATTGTATAAAGGTGATATTGATGTTTATAAGTGTAAATCGTAATCATGAAATCCATAAAAGATGTATTTTACGATACTACAAGGTGAAACAGATGTTTCAAACCTACTGCTCAACATGGTTGGTGAATTCTTGTGTTGGGCAGAAGTCTTCTGCTGGGCACAAAATTCTCATGCTGATCAGAAAGCCCCTTGAGGATAAGAAGCAGCCTCCTGCTGGCCAAAAACCTCCTACTTATATCGGTCAAAACACCATGTTGTGCAAAGACCTCCTACTTGACAAAACATCAGTGGAATGGGCATACGCATTTAGATGGCCAAATCCTAATTATGGTGATATGGTTCCATCTTAGGTTAAGAAGAATCCAATAACAAACAGTAATCCCAGTTTGAGCAGATGCCCAATGCTGGGCAAAGCACCACATTGGACAGAACCTGCTAAATAAGCGATACTATTAGGTTCGTCTAAACTTCCCTTTACTTAAAATTTAGGTCTTTGTTTGTTTTTTTATTTATTTGAAAAATCCACAAGATACACCATGTGGTACACGCTTTCACATTTATTCCTTATTTGCTCTTATAAGAAGCGCCACTCTTCTGGACAGGGGTGCAGTCAGCATTCCTGTTCATCCCAAAGATGTTCAGTAGGGTTGAGGTCAGAACTTCACAGCAGGAGATCTTCCACTCCAAACAATGTAAAGCATATCTCCATTGAGCTCTAAACCTGTGCTTCACAGATTCATTAATGTTAGAAAAAAACTGAAGAAAAGCCTCTGGTTAATCAAAGCTCACCAGCATTAACTGAGAGAGCCCTTGGCTGGGTGGAACCCCATGTTGGACAGGTGAGGCCCTTACCACTGTGGGGCCCTTCAGCAAGGCCCTTGTTATTTAATAATGATGTCAAATCATTACTGAAATTAAATTCAGACTGTGTTCATGAACTGATTCATGCACTTCGAGTCATTATTTCTATTACGTCACAATCTTGCTTTTCAATGTTCCAGTTTCAGGCGCTCTGATTTCACTGCGTATTAAATACGTTGAATAAAATCGGGTTTTTTTTCAATTCGGATCTAATAGCTGAGTTGGTTTTGGGTCTGGAATTGAGATGTATAACCTCATATCCTGCATAGCAGGGCGTTGCGAAACCCGTGTAAACATGAGAACGTGAAGAGCAAAGAGGAGACGCTCGGAGCGGACGTGAACGTCTTCTGCGCACAAACACGCGCATTTCCGTCTGGCGCGAGCGCGAGCGCGGACAGGGAATTCCCACGGCATTCCCAAGTTTTCACTCCTACTCGTACCGAGTGTTTACCGAAACCAAGCGGAGGGGGGGGGGGGTTTCTCTTACACCTTGATCAGGATTCAATCCCAGATAGAGCTGAAGAGGAAAACAGAGACGGTAAGTCCATGTCCATCAGATCTGCGCTTGTTTACTCTCACGTCGCAATTATTCCGCTATTTCTTCACGGCGAACCCACGTGACACGTGAATTCTTTAACGAGACATAAGTTGTAAGAAAGTGTTGCAATGGGTGCGCTTTGCGCATGCGCCCTTGAGCGTGGATTTCAAAGGAAGGGCTTAGTTTGCTCTTTTTAAGGGTCGTTTCTGATTTATAAAAATGGTATTTTTTTTTTTTATATTTGTTTCCAATCCTGATTATCCAAGATAATTTCAGCTCCTGAGTTTAGTTTTCATACTCAAATAAACTTTTAGAAATAGGCTTACAATTAAACATCATGTATTAAGTTGTATAAGACCTGGAAAAACTATATTTATACTTGCAACTAAAGGCCAATCCGAACAGAGGACAATGTGAAGGACATCGTCCTTTGTAAACCAGATGTGGGCGTGTCCGAGCGAGGTGACAAACTTGAGAAAAGCGTCCCTTTACGCAAATTTAGTGGCTTTATGTTGCGAATGAAGTGACAAACAGTGGTAGTGAAGACAGCAGAGCGTGTGTCCATCTACCGGTTTGCGGTCAAATGTGGAATGCTAAATGTGTAGGAACGCCTACTAGGAACTTTGCAGTAAAGCGACTATTGTGAACGTGAGAAACACTGTGGAGTAGCTAGCTTGCTCTCTCAAAGTTCCAATTTCAATCCTGAGCTCGGATTTATTCCTCTTCTTCTGCATCACATGTTTGTCTTGTGTCTTAATTTGTTTTCTTTGCACACATCAATAGAGAGCTATGAGAAATTTGGCCCCAAGATGGTGTGCATGCTGGATTGGATTAGCGATATCCTATCCAGGAGAAGTTTGTTAAGTATCCCATAAAAGCGCATTCACAGGGACACGCATGTAAGACGCCGTGTTCCATGTGATCTATGAAAAAAGATTCAGTTTTATGTTTTACATTCCTTTAAGATTTCATCAGAGTCGGTGCTTTGCAACAGTCAGAGATAAAGCTTTTGCTCTGTGGCGTTTTGTTGCATTTTTCTTGTCGAGGTAAAGCCCAGAACGAGAGAAAAGAGATAAGCTGGTGAAAGAAAGATAGCTATAACATAAAGTAATAAAAATTATTTTTGCCAAATAACAGGATGTCCCGTCATGTTTTCTTCTACATTTTATATGATCGTAGTAGTAGAATCTTACGTTACTAAATTAGTTCAAGAGGAATATACCTCCCCAATATG
This sequence comes from Silurus glanis, assembly GCA_014706435.1. Taxonomy (NCBI): domain Eukaryota; kingdom Metazoa; phylum Chordata; class Actinopteri; order Siluriformes; family Siluridae; genus Silurus; species Silurus glanis. Next base: position 4,186,291 of record JAAIIK010000034.1, on the reverse strand, counting down.
GCCAAAGGTTTGTGGACCTTGTGGTTGGTGGACACCTGGCCTAACTTGGTAAACATCTTCCAAGAACAGTACTGTAGATCTTATTATTAAAAGCATTGGGGAATATGTGGAATGGCTTTCATATAGATTTTAGGGCATGTTTATGGGCATTTGTGTTTATTTCCTACATGCAAAAGCATTAATGGGGTCAGGTACTGATGTTGAATGAAAAGACCTGGGGTTCCATTAGTATTTCAATTCAACCTAAAGGTGTTCATTGGGGTTGAGGAGGTCAGGGCTCTGTGAAGGACACTTGTACAGGGACTGTACAAACATGATCCCCATCTCACATTGTAAAACAGACTTTTTCTTTTTCTTCTTCTTCTTCTTCTTCTTCTTCTTTCGGCTTCTCCCATTAGGGGTCACCACAGTGGATCATCCGTCTCCATACCCCCCTGTCCTGTACATCTGTCTCTTTCAAAACAACTACCTGCATGTCTTCCCTCACCACATCCATAAACCTCCTCCTTGGTCTTCCTCTTTTCCTCCTTCCTGGTGTCTCCATCCTCACCATTCTCCTACCGATATACCCCATGTCCCTCCTCTGCACATGTCCAAACCATCTCAATCACACCTCCCTCACCTTGTCTCCAAAACTTCCTACATGCGCTGTCCCTCTAATAAACTCATTTCTAATCCTGTCCATCGTCGTCACTCCCAACGAAAACCTCAACATCTTCAGCTCTGCTACCTCCAGCTCCACCTCCTGTCTTTTATTCAATGCCACTGTCTCTAAACCAGACAACATCTCAGAGTCGATCCTTGATGCAGTCCATCCTCCACCTTGAACCAGTCTGTCGTTTCTAATGCACACTTTACTGCTATCACAATGGCCTTTACACATGTCCTGCACCACCCTCACATACTTCTCTGACACACCAGACTTCCTCATACAGTACCACAACTCCTCTCTCCACCCTGTCGTACGCTTTCTCTAAATCCACAAACACACAATGCAATTCCTTCTGTCCTTCTCTATACTTCTCCATCAACATTCTCAAAGCAAATAATGCGTCTGTGGTGCTCTTCCTCGGCATGAATCAATAGCTGCTCTCACTTCCTCCTTACTAATCCTATCCACTTCCTGCTTCACCATCTCCACACCATCCAACCTTCTCTCTCTCTCATGTTCCTCATTCATCAGCTGCTCAAAATACTCCCTCCATCTTCTCAACACACTCTCCTCACTAGTCAACACATTTCCATCTCCATCCTTTATTGCTCTAACTTGCAGCACATCCTTCCCAGCTCGGTTCCTCTGCCTGACCAACCTTTACAAATCCTCTTCTCCTTCCTTAGTGTTCAACTTCTCCTACAGCTCCTCATATGCATTTTCCTTGGCTTTAACTTTTTTAAATGACTTTATTGGCTTTTACCACATCCCTCTTCACCTGCTGCCGCATCTCCTTGTTCTCCTGCCTACTTTTCTCATCTCTCTGTTGATCCCAATTCTGTTTCTCCAGCCTCTTTCTCCTTATGCTTTCCTGCACTTCCTCATTCCACCACCATGTCTCTTTGTCTTCCTTTCTATTTCCAGATGTCACACCAAGTACCTTTCTAGCTGTCTCCCTGAATCTCACGCTACAGTCTTCCTCCTTCAGTTTCCACCATCTTATTCTTCTTTCAGTCCTCACCCTCCACCTTTTCTTCTTCTTCACCTCCAAAACCATCCTACAGACCACCATCCGATGCTGCCTAGCTACACTGTCCCCTGCCAACACCTTACAGTCTCCAATCTCCTTCAGGTTGCATCTCCTACATAGAACATATTCCACCTGTGTGCACCTTCCTTCACTCTCTTATACATCACCCTATGATCCTCCTTCTTCTTAAAATAAGTGTCACTGCCATTTCCATCCTTTTAGCAACATCTACCACCATCTGCCCTTCCACATTCCTCTCCTTAAGGCCATACCTACCCATAACCTCCTCATCACCTCTGTTCCCTTCACCTACATTTAAATTTGCCCCAATCAGCAATCTTTCATTTCTAGGTTCACCTTCTACCACTTCATCTAATTCACTCCAGAACTTTTCCTTCTCCTCCATCTCACAACCCACTTGTGGAGCATAAGCACTGATGGCATTTATCATCAACCCTTCAACTTCCAGCTTCACGTTCATCACCCTATCAGAAACTCTCTTCACCTCCACTACACTCTTACTGTACTCTTCCTTCAGAATCACCCCTACACCATTTCTCTTTCCATCCACACCATGATAGAACAGTTTAAACACCTCCAATGTTCCTGGCCTTACTCCCTTTCCACTTGGTCTCCTGAACACACAACATATCTACCTTTCTCCTCTCCATCATATCAGCTATCTCTCTCCCTTTACCCGTCATAGTACCAACATTTAAAGTACCAACCCGAACCTCCACTCTCCTCCACTTCTCCTTTTCCTGCCGTCTCTGTAGACGTCTTCCTCCTCTACTTCTCCTCCTTCGGCCAACAGTAGCCCAATTTCCACCAGTACCCTGTTGGCTAACGATACCTGTGGCGGTCGTTGTTAACCCGGGCCTCGACCGATCCGGTATGAAAGTCTCATTTGTGATCCGCATATTTGATTTGGCACATGTTTTACGCTGGATGCCCTTCCTAACGCAACCCTCCCCATTTGCCCGGGCTTGGGACCGGCACTAAGAGTGACCTGGCTTGTGCCTCCCTAATGGCTGGGTTCCCAGATTCCGACAGTGATACAATTTCCACCAGTACCCTGTCGGCTAACGATACCTGTGGCGGTCGTTGGTAACCCGGGCCTCTACCGATCCGTTATTGAATTTCTGATTCGTGATCTGCATATTTGATTTGGCACATGTTTAAGCTGGATGCCCTTCATAACGCAACCCTCCCTATTTGGCTTGGTACCGGCACTAAGAGTGTACTGGCTTGTGCAACCATATTGTCTGGGTTACACTGTAAAACTGACACATGCAAGAAAAAGACTCGTCCGAAGTTTTACGTCCTCAATCCGTGACACGTTCAGACACGTCCTCAATCCGTGACACAGTCTATTACTCAATAAGTTTCTCTTCTTGCTGTCCTGATCACCTGTCTCGTCTCCACATTTTCCCTGAGGTGGTTTGAAGTTGTTGCGCTAATCGCGTCATCGGGTTCAGCGCTCTTGTTGGTTCTTGGTTTGACTGGGGTCGTTGGAGAATCACATTGCAGGAAAGAGTCTGAAATCTGCGGACATTGCCAGAATTTCATCGGATGAAGGAAATGATTGCAACAGCCATTAATCAGCTGTCAGTAAACAAACCAGCGATCAAAGACTACAGATTTAAGCCTAGGATTTTAGGACTCTTTTAGAATTGTTAAAATTGTCTCAGAGGACCAAATCATGGCCAAAATCACACAGTGTGCACCTGGCGTATTATCCGATGAGGCTTGCACCCATTCAATAATTAGAAAGGGGAAAACCTGGTGGAGGCTTGAAAGGACCTTTTGAACAGCAAACAACTATCGCTCAATTCCCCTTTTCCAATTCCTTGCATTCTCTTGACTCTGGCGATAACATCAGAAAAAGCTCCACCAAACTACACGCGAAGAGGCATAGCTTTTGGGCATCACATTGCATCTACCAAGGACTAACAAAAAGAGTTTTTCTCACAAGTAAATGTCCAATGAGGTCCAAGGCAAGTCCAAGGGAGACGCAATAAAGAATACTGGGCACTGTGATGTTTTGTGACATGCTGGACACCACCTGCGAACATCGCCCTGAATTGCCAGCTAACAGAAATTTTCATGCTGGCCTAAATGGCCAACCATTGGGTTTATCATGAGACAAGATTTTTATATAACATTCATTCCCTGAAACAACAACTGGGTCATCTCTTCTTTAGTTTAATTGTCCTTTGTCACTTGATAAAACCCTTAATAATCAAAAAGTACCAATTTGTACTTGGTCACAGGTTTGCTATAGGGTTTTATTAGACTAATCCTACTCCAAAGTAAAAAAAAATCCCTGAGGAAAAATCAAGGGTGAAGAGGTGGAGTTTTGCAAACCCAACACCACCTCCCCTGCCCACACTGTGCACATTCCAAATGCCAGAAAACCTGCCCAATGTGCCCCAAGAACTAGTGAATGGGTGAAGTGAGGACTCCTCTTTATGCACGGTAACCCCAACAGACCTTCACTGATCAGGCTTTGGGTACAACTCAAGAGTCCACCAAAGCCTGATTTAAACTCCCTTGTACGCTGACATGCCATATGTTCCTGCTTGATCCGTGGAGGCCTGCAGCACATCAGGGATCCCAGAATCAGCGTTCCCGTTTCCATTAGGAAATGTGCGACATTCCAGTCACACTGTCAGACCATCCACGAGGACGTCTTGATGGACATGGAAGGTTCTACCCGTATAGAGAGAGGACACATCCGAGATGAAGGGGGGTTGGGTAAATCGAGAAGCTACTCTCTGTAGTTCATGTGAAAATCAGTATATAAATAAACAGTCATAAAGATACCTGAAGTAAGTGCATTTTGCACATATAATTGAAAATTTCTTTCTTTGTTTGCAGGGGTCTCAGCATGGCAAGCGGATCCAGTTTTATTTTGCCCTCTGTGCTACTTTGGATCTGTATTCTGCTGGCAGAATCTACCTCAAAATGCACCATTAAAGAAAACAAAGCCGTCTGTGTCCTGAGAAAC
>JAAIIK010000034.1:4159399-4181589 GCA_014706435.1 Silurus glanis | reverse complement strand
TTTAAGGATCTGGCTGAAAGCGGCATTAAGGCTCTGGATCTGTCCAAAGCCAGAATTTTTGCGCTCAAAAATTCAGTATTCAGTTACATGCCAGATTTGATAGAAATCTCATTAGCTGATAATGTAATCAACCAGATTGAAAGAGATGCTTTTAATGGACTGGACAATTTAAAAATGCTCAATCTGTCCAATAACCTTTTGGATAAAATTGATTCTGAAACTTTTAACCATTTACAAAGTCTCGAGACACTGGATTTATCTAATAATAACATAAAGATACTAATGTCTGAGTCATTTCAAGGACTGAACAATCTAGTTCACCTCTTTCTCTCCGAAAACTCTTTACAATCCCTCAACAATCTGGCCAACCTTCCGTCACTTCAAGTACTTTTCTTGGACGACAACAAAATTTCATCCTTGTATGGCCTTTCGAGCCAAACAAGAAACATTGCAATCATTAATCTGAATTACAACAGATTAAATAATGCAGACAGCTTCTACACCATCTTAGTGGAGTTCCCCAATATTGAACAAATAGACCTTGGACGCAACACTTTGTCATGGTGTTTTCAAACTAACCATCCCGTGTCACCTTTAAACAAGGTCATATATCTTGACCTCAAGATGACTGCCTTGCAAAACCTCTGGTCACAAGAAGAATGTCTGGACATGTTTGACCATCTTCACCAGTTGCAGATGCTTTTTCTTAAAAGTAACTTCTTGCGGTCTCTTCCGGAGAACATTTTCAAGGGCCTCACCTCTTTAAATTTTTTAGATTTATCCGTTAATGATCTCACTTATATACCTAACGGCATATTTCCCAACAGTCTGAGGACACTCAACCTTGCTTCAAATCATCTCGGTTCTGTTGATCCACAAGCCTTCAGCACCCTGACCTCCATCAGCCTGCGTGGGAATCAGTTTCTGTGCGATTGCGGCCTGGCAGATTTACAGACATGGTTGAATCATACAGATGTGCAAATGGATTCCACTCTCGAGGAACTCACGTGCGAGTTTCCAGAAGATCGACGAGGGAAACCTCTCCTGCATGTTCAACTTTGCGAGGACGAAGAGGACGAGAAGATCATCAAGGAACTAAAGCTCACGCTTTTCATCTGCTGGACCGTACTTATTATACTAATCTCCACAGGGGCTGTTATTTTCGTCCGGCTGCGTGGCTACTGCTTCAAGATTTACAAGAAGTTTATTGTTGGATTTGTGGAGGGAGTCCCAAAACTGCCTGCTAATAATGACTTAATGTACGACGTCTACTTATGCTTCAGTTCTAAAGACATCAAATGGGTGACAAAGGCCTTGCTGAAAAAGCTAGACACCCAGTTCTCAGATCAAAACGAATTACGTTGTTGCTTCGAAGCGCGGGACTTTATACCAGGAGAAGATCATCTCTCCAACATGCGCAACGCAATCTGGAAGAGTAAGAAAACATTGTGTGTCCTGTCCAGAGAATTCTTCAAGGATGGCTGGTGTTTGGAAGCCTTCAGTTTAGCCCAGACCAAAATGCAGAAAGAGGTCCAGGATGTTTTACTGGTGCTCCTTGTGGACGACATCCCACGTTACAGACTGATGAAATACGAGCCGGTCAGAACCTACTTCCAGACCAGGAGGTATCTCTGTTGGCCAGAAGATAATCAGGACTTGGAGTGGTTTTACAACCATCTTAAACAAAGTATATTAAAAGACAGCAAAGTGAAAGAAGTGAAAACAGACGCTGAAACAAACCGCAACAAGACCGACTGTATAGCAGTAACTGCTTTTTAATTTATGGATGTATCACTGGAAACATCATGGTTACTACATTAATGTACCTACAATGAAGATGCGGAACATATTCTATATTATTTTAAGAAATAATCCGTGATTAATGATGTTGTCTGACTCCAGATGGAGTTACCACTCAAACACTTGAACATATTTATAGACTTTTTTTGTATTTTCACTTATGGTTCAATTTGTTCAAATTAAAGGGCAGTGGTGGTTTAATGATTAGACCTCTGGGTTACTGATCAGCAGGTTGTGGCGCATTGGGGTTTAACTCATGCAGACCACCTTAGATATTGTGTGAATAGTATTTCACTGTGTGCAATGTTTATGTAAGAAATAAACGCTGTTTCTATTTATGTAGAGTTTATGTAAAGTCACAAGTGTAAGTTGTTACTATGTGCCATGTATTGAATGTATAGAAGTGTGTTAATGCAGTTTCCCCGTTCACTTCTAATCAAAACTCTGTCCCACTGTACAGCTTCAAGGTACAGTTCCAGCCATATGTGGTTCTTCCACAAACTTGTGCCACAAAATTAAAGTCACAATTGTGTCGGATGTGTTTGGACGCACTAGTTTTACAGGAGGTTAATATAACTGCAAATGGGGACTCAATGTGGAATGAGATGTTTAATATGCACATATGAATCTTATAGTTAGGTGTCCACAAACTTTTTCCTAGCACCGGCTTGTTCCTTCAGGGCAGCTATGAAGCCCCGGGTGGACCCACAACATTAAATTTGTAGAAGAATCTTCTTCTTCTTTCGGCTGCTCCCATTAGGGGTCGCCACAGCGGATCATCTGTCTCCATACCGCCCTGTCCTCTACATCTGCCTCTTTCACACCAACTACCTGCATGTCTTCCCTCACCACATCCATAAACCTCCTTCTTGGTCTTCCTCTTTTCCTCCTTCCTGGTGGCTCCATCCTCAGCATTCTTCTACCAATATAACTCATGTCCCTCCTCTGCACAAGTCCAAACCATCTCAATCTCACCTCCCTCACCTTGTCTCCAAAACGTCCTACATGCGCTGTCCCTCTAATAAACTCATTTCTAATCCTGTCCATCCTCCTCACTCCCAACGAAAACCTCAACATCTTCAGCTCTGCTACCTCCAGCTCCGCCTCCTGCCTTCTACTCAATGCCACTGTCTCTAATCCATACAACATCGCAGGTCTCACCACAGTCCTATAGCTTTCCCTTTCATTCTTGCAGATACCCTTCTATCACAAATCACTCCTGTCACTCTTCTCCACCCACTCCACGCTGCCTGCACTCTTTTCTTCACTTCTCTAACACACTCTCCATTACTTTGCACTGTTGACCCCAGGTACCTGAACTCCTCCACCTTCTCCACCTCTTCTCCCTGCAACCACACCCCTCCACTGCCCTCCCTCTCATTCACACACATGTACTCTGTCTTACTCCTACTGACTTTCATTCCCCTTCCCTCCAACGTGTACCTCCACCTCTCCAGGCTCTTCTCAACCTGCTCACTACTCTCACCACAAATCACAATATCATCCGCAAACATCATAGTATATGGAGACTCCTGTCTGACCTCGTCCGTCAACCTGTCCATCACCACTGCAAACAGGAAAGGGCTCAGGGCCGATCCTTGATGCAATCCAACCTTCACCTTGAACCAGTCTGTCGTTCCTACTGCACACTTCACTGCTGTCACACTGTCCTCATACATGTCCTGCACCACCCTCACATACTTCTCTGACACACCAGACTTCCTCATACAATACCACAACTCCTCTCTCGGCACTCTGTCGTACGCCTTCTCTAAATCCACAAATACACAATGCAATTCCTTCTGTCCTTCTCTATACTTCTCTATCAACATTCTCAAAGCAAATAAGGCATCTGTGGTGCTCTTCCTCGGCATGAATAAATTTGTAGAAGAATATTCAGTGGTATTCAACCATTTTTTTTAGTTATTTTGTAAATGTACACTTATGGGTTTAATGGTTTATTTGTGGTACACAACATTACTTTGACACAAAATCACATTCTTAAAAGTTGCACCAAACAGTAGCAAGAATCTAAAAATGCACTTCAAGAGTTCTTTTAGTATTCCTTTATTGGACGCTTTGTGCAAAATATTTTCTTTGAATTTACAAGCAATGTTTATAGCAACCATTAATGATAGAATGTAATATGAATGAAGGTAATATCAATAGTGAATATGAAGTGAATTGAATGTAAATATGAAGGTAATATGAATAGTAGCCACTAATGATGTAATGTGGCCATGATCAGCCATAAAGTTATGACCACCTGCCTAATATTGTGTTTTGTTGCTAAAAACAGTCGTGACCCGTCGAGCATTAACAGCATGAGCTTCTTCAGCAGTTTGAGCTACAGGAGCTCGTCTGTTGGATCGGACCACACGGACCAACCTTCGCTCCTCACGTGCATCAATGAGCCTCGGCCGCCCACGACCCTGTCGCCGGTTCACCACTGTTCCTTTCTTGGAGCACTTTTGATAGATACTGACCACTGCAGACCGGGAACATTCCACAAGAGCTGCAGTTTTGGAGACGCTCTGACCCAGACGTCTAGACGTCACAATTTGGCCCTCGTCAAATCCTTACGCTCGCCCATTTTTTACTGCTTCTTACAGGTCAACTTTGAGGAGAAAATGTATATATATATATATATATATATATATATATATATATATATATATATATATATATATATAAAATATGTAAAAATATATGTAAAAATATACATATATTTTTTTTTACATGGACAATAAAAATGCTGAATATGTACTAAATACTATGAATATGTTCATCAGTGTTACCTGTGTATAAGACAGAACTTTTTTAATCCCGAAAGAAAATTCCATAGCCAGAGACTGCTTCAGTTTACAAGAAAAAATCTATATAAATGAAATATAATTAAAATATAAATGAAATATTCTATATAAAATATATAAATGTGTTCAAAAGTACAAAAAAAAAAAAAAAAAGTGCTATGGAACTAAAAACGTACTTAGACATCACCAAGATGTCTGCTTTTGGGGAACTTGTAGTCTTCAAACTGATCTGCAAATGTGGCTACACAGGGAGGGGGTCGCTTCAGATCAGAAGGTTGTGAGTTCAAATCCTGCAATTACTAAGCTGCCATTGCTGGGAGCTTCACCAAGTCCCTTAACCCTCAACTTCTCAGTTGTAAGTCGCTCTGGATTCCAAGAAAATCTGTAAATGTAAATGATACTGATGCACAGTTATGTATAAAAATGGACAGCAGGATGTTGCAAAGTCCATTTTAAAACCAAAACACTGTCTGGTTCGGTACATAGCTGGAGATCATTTAGCCTTAAGTCAGAAATACTGCTAATATTCGTTTTATAATGAACCAGTGAGGTGATTAAGGCATTGAGCGGCGCAACGTTGGAGGTTTGCTTGCATAACGGAAAAAAAATAAAAATAAAGACAGTAGGAAGGAAGTTCTTGCAGTATATTTGGAAAGGATTGAGAAGTGCTTGTGATGCAATTCTCGTGGAGTAACAGCAGGTCAGTTTGTGGGGCTCTGACAAAATCTGTCCTGTCGCAACAACACCAACATGATGACACATAAACAAGTGTATTCCTGCGTACGTATATCAGTTAAACGTTCATTAACATCATTCTAGCTACTCTGAAACCAAATTTTACTAGCAGCTAAGTAGCAAGTGTTAGCTAGCAAGAGCAATACTCGGCAGAATAGCTTGGACAAGGTATTTGTTGAGCGTTAATGAGGTTTAAAATCTAACCAGTGAATTTTAGTCGGGTAAAAGATGAGAGCTCTGTATAGAGATTCCCAAACCAGTGTCACAGAAAAATCAGTCTCTTCTTTTGCTTTTTTTAAATGTTTTAAATTCATTTTAAAAAACGAATATTATGAATACGACTCTAATTACTTTAAAACGTTACTTGGACACTACATTTTAGAGAAATGCATATGACAAACATATTTAAATGACATTTAAATGAGAAAGGTCTGTGCTATATTCATCTATTATCACTACCCTGACAGATTCCATCTGGTCCGTCTTTTTTTGACATCGAGTGATACTGATTCTGTGGAACAAGTCGAAAAACGGAAAGACAATCCATGTCAAAAGCTTCACGTAATATCATTTACAAACATGAACCTTAACAGCAAAGGTGTACAAATGTAAAGCCAAAAGTATTGGGACTGCACACACTTGTATACTCTGGATGCGGTGGCATCAAATTTTCCCAAACCTGTTCCAGCATGACGATGCCCCTGTGCACAAAGCTCAATGAAGATATACATGAGATGGAGATCTGAACTGTAAGTCAGTGAGTAAGTAAGTAAGTGTAAGCTGCTGCATTTATGAACGCCGGGTTGCATTTTTACATTGTGTAACTGTTTAATTTTTATGAAAGTTTGTCGTAGAGCATACGTTCACACAGACACAATAAGGTATAAAACAGGACAGTGGTTAATGATGTGGAAGTTTGAGTCGGCTTAATCTGATGTGAACTGCGAAGGCGATTACCTTCATTAAAAGATTTGTTTCATTTTCATTTTTAGCTGCTTTGGGGTGATGTCCGTTGTTTAAAAAAAAAGCTATACAAATTAGCTCCATGAAGATATGCTTTACATCGGTTGGAGTGCAAGATCTCCTGCTATAGAGCTCGGACCCTCAACACTACTGAACACCTGAGAGCACCCCAGGCCTCCTCACCTACATCAGTAACTGACCTTACTAACACATATCCTTGTGTCTGAAGGAGCACACATTTCCACAACTGAAGCCACTGCCTCCATAGCGACGACCATCCTGTCTATTTTCCCACTACATCATTAAGGACTTTATTTAGCACATATTGACTGACATGGATAACTATAATCAGGGCATATCAGAGGACTCAAACATACTCACTGATAGGTAGGGTCCTTTTTAAGCTGTGTGATATAGAGCAGCTGGAGTAAACTCGAGACAACAGAGGACGGTCCACACAATATATCTCAATTTATGACACAAACTGATAAACAAAGGGATTGAAGGAAAATGGAAATGTACACACTGCTCCCTGTTAACTGAGGAATATTAATATTATCATTATGGATTTTTTTTTTTCGCACTGGAGCTATAAATCTACAGGTGAGTGAAGCTTATATAATCACCAGGTTAGAATATTTACACAATCGGATTAAAAACAAACTCGGAATTAATATGCGTGTAATGGTCTCAACATGTTGCCATACAATTATAAATCCCACAGTATTCACAAATCCAACAGAGGGGTTCAACCCCAACTTCAAAACACTGTGTAAAATGTAAATAAAAACAGATTGTAATGATTTTCAAATCTTATATATCCACATTTTATTCACAATCAAACTTTTTTTTTTACATTTGAAACACGTCTCAAAAAAGTCGACACGGGGGAACAAAAGTCTGGAATAAGTAATTGTTATTAAAATTAAACAGTTGGAGAAACATTTTGCAACTAATTAAGTTATTTGACAGCAGGTCAACATTATTGGGTAAGATGATCAGGTATTAATACTCTTGATGTCACCCAAATGAGGATGAGGTTCCCCTTTTGAGTCTGGTTCCTCTCAAGGTTTCTTCCTCATAACATCTAAGGGAGTTTTTCCTTGCCACAGTCGCCACGGCTGCTCATCAGGGATAAATACACATCATTCACCTTCACTGTTGATTTCTGTAAAGCTGCTTTGAGACAATGTCTGTTGTGAAAAGCGCAATAGAAATGAACTTGACTTGACTTGACTTGACTATCATGCACAGAAGAAGTCATGCATGAACATGATCCAGAAACGGCGCCATCCTCTCTGGGCCAAAGTTCAATTAAAATGTACTGAGTCAAAGTGGAAAACTGTTCTGTGGTCAGACAAATCGAAAGTTACATTTATTTTTGAAAACAATGGACACCACGTCCTCCGGACTCAAGAGGAGAGGGACCATCTGGCTTGATATCAGCGCTCAGTTCAAAAAGCTGATGGTTCAGGAGTGCATTAGTGCCTATGGAATGGGCAGATTGCACATCTGGAAAGGCTCCATCAACGCTGAACTGTATATACATGTTCTAGAGTTGGGTTTTATTTGGACTCTATAATCGGTTAGCTCTTTATGCTTGCACTGTATTTTATGGTGTCCATGGTGATAGTGGGCACTGATGTTAGGAAGCGAACCAGGAACATCTGTGCTTACATGGATTCAGCGTTTCATCCTTTAAAGGTCAAAGCCATCAGGGTCTCGGTATCAACAAAAGAAAAAAAAAGAATGAATGAGAGAAAGATAGAGGAATATTGTGTAATACATTATATCGTATTGTAAGCTTATTTTATACTTATACTTAAATATATAATGCCTGTGTTCATGTTGCATTTCCTCTAAAAACCAAAAAACCCCCCACTAAATCTACTTCTGTCAGCTGTATTTTGTGTATTTGGGACTTTGACTGGACACTTAGTCTAGGTAGATTCTCCTTAAAAGGTTTTAAACAATCGGGATGAGTAAGGTCAATAAGGTCATCGGGATGAACCTATTTACAGTGATTTCACCATGACTGCATTTCATGTGCGACTTCCAAACTGTGGCTGATTATATGTATAAAGATCCCTGTAAAAAAAAAGTTGCATCCAAAAGAAAAATCAAATCCAAGGGGATGTGTGGTCATGTGACGGGAGTGTCGCTGATAGGCTGCAGCATTAAACAGTTTAGGCTAAAAAGAAATCAGCCCTCGTCCTCACTTCTTCATGCAACTGTAGGTGGCGCTGTTGCACCTAGTTCCACAGGAATTCAAATAAATAGTTTAAAACAATCTAATGTCAATGTCAAAACCTTGAATAATCAAATAATTTCTACAAATGTATTTATTTTTTCTTTGAAAGACAGAAGGGCTAAAGTCTTGCTACAACATACGGCCCTGAAAATTGCAGCCGGATAACTCCCTGTCTATACGTGTGTACAAATTAAGGTATTATATTATATTAGCGATGTTTTTTTATTTACAGTATGAACCTGGAAATGAGGTCAAAGTGGTGGCTTGCTAACTCCTCGCTTACTCCAGTCCATTAGAGAAGCAAATTTCTCTTTCTCCAGAAAGTTCTTGGGAGGTGCTTGTCTTTGAATCCGTCTAGAGTTTTCGAACCCTTTCAACGCTTTTAGAGAAATCCGATCCCCCTGAATAAAAACAGGTTTTCACTTGGCATATAAACGGCATATTCTCAACACACATACAACATCACAAACGTGCATTTAAATGTCCTGAGTATTCGGTTTGAATATGGATTCCCAAAATGCATAAATATCTCCAGATTGTCCAAAATGATCTGTTTTAGTGATATATAATTAGAATGCATTTTAATATTAAGAGCAGTAAGTCAGAAATACACTTGCGCCTCTGACACGTTCCCAAACATTCTTTATGCTCAATATATGGATTTTGTCCAGTATGGAAGATGGAAAACATTCATGTTTTCTTCAGACTTCGGTCTCAGTTCACGCCACTGCATCCAAAGACGTGCTGTAAAATTGTGTGCCTCCACGTTTGGGGTGAAAGTTTAGAGTAGAAACACACAGAGCTGGAAAAAAGCCTACGAAACTGACGTATGCATGAGTGGCATTTTGGTGCAATCGAGTTACAAAATAGTGAAATGTGACTCCAGTAAGTGTCCCTTTAAACTTTCACTTGAGTAAAAGTACAAATGTTTTTGCCTTCAAAAGTACTTAAGTATCCAAAGTACTGATTTATTACAGCTATAATGTTCCTATTATCATTTTTATCACGAGACTCTTTACTTAATCAACTTAATTTATGTAAAAAGACTCGAATGTGACTCTCAGCACACTGATCTATTAATAGAATGATATTAATGACTCAAACACTGATTGATTTCTATTACAATGATCATGAACCCAAAACCTTCTTTTCGACTACGTCAAAAAGAGTTTTGGCGAGTTCGAGTCTGGATTTTCTTCATCATTTATTCCTCTCTAAATGTTCTGCTTGCTGTTGAACTGGCACCAAGCGCCGATCAACACGAGTTCAACTCATTTATATCAACTCATTTACATTTATGACATGTGGCGGATGCCATTATCCAGAGCTTACAATGATCTCATTCATTCATACAACTGAGCAGTTGAGGGTTAAGAGCCTTTCTCAAGGGCCCAGCAGTGGCAGCTTAAAGGTGGTGGTGAAATTTGAACTCAAGACCTTCTGGTCAGATGTTCAAAATCGTAACCACTGGGTTTTTTCCACATATATTTGTTTACTTAGACAAGCACACTCCAAAATCTAGTGGAACATCTTCCCAGAAGAGTGGGAGTTATTTGAATAGCAAACTTGTAGAATGGGATGTAAAAAAACCCAAAACGTATTGTTGAGATTCCGTACTCTATAGTGTATTGATATTTAAAAAGACAATTATAAATTCTCAGCTACATTATCGCGACTTCAAAATGAGGTAGAAAAAAAACCTTAAAACCCATGCAACGATGAATCTATAATAAACTGGTTGTTTATTGCAGACTGTATGAACAAATATATACCTTTGAATCTTGTCTGGTCGATTTTAACACTGTGTTTTCCTTTAGTTTGATATCTGCTGCCATCTAAAGGGCATTTCTGTCAAGAGCTAATAACAAAAAATACATCATTTGAATCAACTGCGTTTATGATTCAGTACATGAACTTTTTATTCCACTATATTTTCATTTACACTGAGCATTACCAATTCAATTTTGCACCTCTGTTGGAGATGTCAAATCACAGTCAGCTCTGATTATTTAATATTACTTAATCAAAAAAATCATTTACATTCATTTTATTTGTCCATAGAATACTAATGATTGTGATGACTGATACCTGTACATATGACAAACTGGATTTGTGCTTAGGGGGCATTGCCATGCCTCAACAGCTTTGGGTCTCCTAGTTTAAGTGAAGGAAACATCTCTTGCTACCACAACCGCTCATGAGTCAGTGTGCCAGTAGGTGGCGATGGTGTGTCATAAACAGTAACATTATATGTACAAACGTTTTTGGACACCTAAGCATAATATTGGTGTGTGCTTTCTGAACATCCCATTCCACATTTACTGTTGATTTAATTTTGTAGTAGCCTCCTCTCTTCTGGGAAGGTTTTCCACTAGATTTTGTGCTCCTTCAGACACAAGGGTGTTAGTAAAGTCAGGTAGTGATGTAAGTGAGGTGAGGAGGCCTGCAGTGGGGTCAGCGTTCACATTCATCCCAGTGGTGTTCAATAAGGTTGAGGGTCAGAGCTCTATAGCAGGAGATCTTCCACTCCAACCCATGTAAAGCAGATCTTCATTGAGTTTGATTTGTGCACATGGGCCTAGTTACGCTGGAAGATGTTTGGGTCTCCTACTCTCCTACTACTCCTACCTTCTTTGAGGTTCATGTGAATATGACCAGGATCGCCTTCTTTTACCTTAGAAATATTGCTAAAGTAAGAAACATGACGTTACAGGATGGAAAAAAAAAATAGTTTCAAATGATTTTGCTAATTCTAGATTAGACTATTGTAACTCTTTACTGTCTGGATGTTCTAGTAAGTGCATAAACAAGCTTCATTTAGTCCAGAATGCAGCAGAAAGAGTCCTTACAAGAGCTAGAAAATATGACCACATGACGACTGTTTTAATCAGTTTACACTGGCCAATCAAATCTCACATTGTTTAAAAAAAGGGCCAAAATACTGAAAATATTACTACTGACCTACTAAACACTGAATGGTCACAGTGAGTGTAACTTTTGTTAAATTATAATGAAAGGTGCAGGCTATTTATTGGTACCTATAATAATGAAATCTACAGTAGGGGGCGGAGCTTTCTCTTACAAACCCCCACTACATTATTAAACAGCCTTCCAGTTAGTTTTCGGGACTCAGTCTGACACAGTGTTCAAGTCTAGACTGAAAAGGCCCAAAGATCTATGAAATTACTAAGCAAGACAAGAACTTTGAGGACGCATTTGAACTGTAATTGATATCAACAGTCTTCTACAATGGCTTTGGAACACAGGTTGCGTTCAATTCCCCTTTTGAGTCTGGTTCCTCTCAAGGTTCCTTCCACTCGCTCATTAGGGATAAATGTAGAATTATAAAGAACAAACTTCTACATTATTCTATAACTGATTTATCTCTAAAGCTGCTTTGAGACAGTGTCCATCGTTAAAAACACTGTACAAATAAAAACGAATGGAATTTCCCGTTACCCGAATCATCGTTTTGATGCGGCTGCAAAAAAAAAAAAATTATAATAAAAAAGATTTCACTTTTGACAGGAAACATGCACCATGTTTACACATTCAATCATGCGAACGTGTAGCGCAGTGTGAACTTTGACCTAAATTCTCAACATACTTGCGCTGAATCGATTTACAGTTCTCCTGCGGGAACAAATATTTCAGGAATCTGATACTTTGTGAAAAAGTCTGGCTGAACTCCAAAGCTGTCATGAAGCTTTCATCGTGTTCATGAACAGAAGGTGCACGAGCTCTGCAAAAAAAACAGATCTTCAAGATCTTATTTTTTAACCATTAAAATCGTATTGGTCTTGATTTAGGAATAAAATTCTACGCAAGAGCAGATCGTGTACGATTATTATGATTGTTTTAAATAATGATTTTTTTTTTTTCTTATTACATTTTTAAAGTTTAAAGTATATTTTAAGACTTTATTTAAGCTGTAATAACTGGTTTTGAGGTTGCACAGTAAAAAAAACTGCTCGATAATCACACATTTATTTAAAAACCCAATTTATGAGAGTCTGCAATATTAAGTCACCAAACTCATAACATTATCCAGTAAAATTATTATTAAAGTAATTTTTACTAAGTTGCTCTGTAGTTTAATTCCAGTTTTGAGAAGCAGCAAGTTCAAGACGGTCTTCAGTTGAATAAATGTTTGTTGACGATAAGCATGTTGGATTTAACAGCGATCTTGTGTTTAGTTTGAATGCGGTTTCTCATTTTAAGACAAAATATATGATGACGATTCTTAAATTAAGAGGAATTCTCTTGTTTAGTTGCTCTGGTTTTAAGATCTTTTCACACAATTTCTAGTGGTGAGGATGCGGCGCTCTCACCGCTGCGGCCCGGGTTCGATCCCCGGTCAGGGAACAAACCCCAGCCGCTCTTAGTGCCGGTCCCAAGCCCGGATAAATGGGGAGGGTTGCGTTAGGAAGGGCATCCAGCGTAAAAACATGTGCCAAATCAAACGTGCGGATGATCCGCTGTGGCGCCCCCTAACGGGAGAAGCCGAAAGAAAGTTTTAAACTCTTACAAAAAAATTAAAGTTAATTAGACTAGATCGACTGCTCAGAATAAGTGTTTTAAGGCTTAAGACATTTTGTTCTTTTTTAAAGCCTAGATATATATTTTTTCTATTTCAAGAAATCTTAAGTGTTATGTTACTGCACTGGCAAATCATTTGACTTGTTTCTAGTCTGTATCTTCTGAAATCATGCCTTTATTTCCTATATTTAGAGTGTTGTTTTTTTTGGCAGTCTGGGGGTCGGTTTTCTGGGGTTTCTCTATGTGAGGTTGTGATTCTCTCTAGAGATACAGTACAGTACAGAGAGATCTTCTAAAAACTTTTACATGCGCCATGATGTTGTTTTACTATTCATAGGAATTAAAAGGAGTATGAAGTATGTCAATTGTTTCTTTAGTTAGTAGTCAACAAAAATTTCAAAAGAATTCTTTTTCCTTCTCATGAGTTTGGACACCTGGAGATATTGCTTTGGGGGTAATATGCTTTTTTTTTTTTTTTTACACAGGAGAACATGCAGTTATGTGTCTTTCATAGATGTGTGTCCTGGAGCTTCCCTACATTCACAACTCATAGGCAGCTGTATTTCATGGAGATGGTTGACACTTTCTCAAATCTCAGTCTTTGAGGTCGCTAGCAGAAGCTGTAGAAAGAGATGTTTTGACATTTTTATTTTACAGTATGTGTCCTGGTCCCAGGATAATAGGGCTGCTGATAGGTTGAGGGCCTTCATGCCATCAGTAGTCTTTCTTCTCTGTAGCCCCACTGGACTCCTAGTTTAATTTCGCTCCTTGGAAGCATCTCCACTTTCCCACACTTTCCAAAAGTCCTGGATCGCCGAGTTGTCCTGTGCTTTTTGAATTGGAATGAATTGGAATGCTGACTGCACCCCAGGTCTCCTCACCTACACCAGTACCTGTATTTCATAACACCCTTGTGTCTGATGAACACAAATATCCATAAACACACAACAAAATCTAGTGGAACATCTTCCCAGATGAGTGAAAGGAATTATTGGGCAAATTTGGACTAAATGTGGAATGTAATGCTCAAAAATCACATACCGTACTTATGACCAGGTGACCCAATACTTTTGGCAATATAGTGTATGCGGTGGCATCAAAAAGTTTTAAGACTCAGTCTGTTTACAATAAAGTAGTTTATTTATCTAAGTTTACACACGATCACCTTCAAAATAGTCCCCTTGCACAGCAATACAGAGCTCCCAGTGTTCCTGACACTTCTGGAACTGTCCTGGAAGTCTTCTTTCCCAATCGTTTCAAGCACCTTCTGCGATTTGCGGCGGATCTCCGCAACCGTGTCAAAACGGCGAGCTGCAAGCTGGATCTTCATCTTCGGAAAGAGGCTCTGGCGAGTAGGGTGGGTGCGGAAGTGAGATCATGTGGCTTGTTCTCTGACGATCATCACGCACAAGTTGCTGGATGGTTTTCAGGGGTTGGGCTCCTTAAGAGTCTTCCTGATCTCTCGTCATCTTCAAGTGAGGTTCTTTCACTCGAAACACCTCGAACGAGGTGTATATCAAATGTATCTCTGTGGCAGATTTGCCCAGTTTCATGCAGAATTTCAAGTTTTTAATGCACGTGGGTCAGAACAGCACCAGAGAGCACCGTTAGACCACCTCTTATATACGGCAGCAATTGAGTAACTTCTGCCACTGATAAAGACAAAAGCACACTGCAGTGTGTCATCCACTCTGCTGAGAAGATGACTGGCTGCAATCGTCCGCCTCTACAGGACCTGCACACCTCCAGGACCCTGAAGCGGGCAACTAGGATTGCCGTTGGCCCTCTGATCCTGGACACAAACTTTCCGAATCACTCCCAATCTGGCAGGAGGTCGGGGACCCTCAGGACCAAAACCTCAGAAGCTCATAGGTTTAAATTCCACCACCTTTACACTGCCAATGATGGGCCCTTGAGCACGGCCCTTGACTCTTAATTGTGCAAGTACATTTCTATCAAGCGTTTCACAATGGACATCGTCTCAAAGCAGCTTTACAGAATGTAGAACAATAAAAACCGTAGAGCAAGAAAATGAATACAAGTGAAATATGTGTTAGTCCCTGATGAGCAGCCTGGGGTGACGGTGGCAAGGAAAAGCTCCCTTACATGGTATGAGGAAGAATTTATGAGAGGAACCAGACTCAAAAGGGGGAACCGTCCTCGTTTGGGTGATGCCAAGAGTGTGATTATAAATCATTAAAACATTATAAACCCTGAAGTGTGAGAAATCTCATGTGTGTGATTATGAGTAATTTCTACAGTCTTCCACAGTCAGTTGAAGTTGTGGAACCAGGAGCTCGCAAGCAGCTCATAAAATATCTCAACATCTGAGATCATTATTGATCCAACACCAACTGCTCCATACCAGAGCCTCTAAATGTTCAAAAATGGAGAAACAGCTTATTTAGAATGTTATTTTTTGAGTAGCGAGGTTGTTTATCAACAAAGATGTCCGAAATCTTCATCAAGTGGAATCCAAATGGCGCTGGGACGCCTCCAGATGTTACAGGATGTTTATGGGCTTGGCATCTACTCTTTAAATGTCCAAAATTTTCAGGAGGTGGGACACAATTGGAGCTGGCTTCAACTGCTCAGCTGTATGACTGAGATTACTGTAAATCGCACTGGATAAAGGCGTCTGCCAAAATGCCGTAAATATAAATGTTGTGCATGAAACCCAGGATACTTGGCAATAAAGATTTTTCAGATTCTGATTTTATCATTAGCGATCATCAGTGCAAAATAAATCACAGAGATATTATGATAGAAAGAAGCAGAAGAGAGAAAAGAAAGATAAAGATGAGATGCAGATCAAACAATCAGCACAATTCGCTGGATATGTCCAGACCTGTACTTCAAAAAATGTACATTCCATTTTTGACCCCAGAAAAAGTTTGCTCCAATGGAGGTCATTAAAGGAAAAATGACGCAGTTTTTTCTTTCTTTTCGTTTTTTATTTTGTTTTTAAGTTTACCAGGTCATTAAGCAAACCGCAAATCTGTTAATCTGATGAAAAACGTAGAGTAAAATTACAGTAAAATGCTTTGCATGCTTTCTGCCGGTGGATCAGGATTTGTTTAAGATTAATTACAGGCTATATCGTCTGAGCAGCACTACCTGTTATTGAGGAGAGGGCATTCATAATGCGATCACATGAAATAAAACTACTCCTTCGGTTGCTAAGATAACAAGCCTTGAGCGAAACAAGATTTCTTTGATGACCCCGGTGTATCTCTGAGAGACTTGTAGCCACTCGCAGTTCTTCCAGACTTCACCAAGGTGCTTATTGCTGATTCATTTTGTGGAATGTGCATGATTACACGATAGAGCGCAAGATCTACTGAAAAGATGGATCAAACAACAAAAAGGATTATATTTAACCTTAGCTATTTTGTGCTTTAGTTGAAAGCCTAGTCGTTTTTTTTTTTTTTTTTTTTTTTTTGACTGATGTGGTGACTAAGTATATTTTTTGTTTCCTGAAACTGACTCCTGAATGAAAATCCAGCCACATGTTGTAGACACGAGTCAAATCCAGAAACCCCAAACTCTAGGCACTGAGTCGATTCCAGAGTCGCACGCCACAGAAACAGCATTAGGTCTAGAACTTAGTCCAGAACTTTCATTTACGGATTTTAGCAGATGCCATTATCCATAAGTGCTTTGAAGTTTCTATCATTAAATACATCAACACTGGTGCACAAGGTTTTAAACTAGAGCTTGTTACATGTGCAACATGTGAGGAAAAGAACAGCTGATTGTCCATAGTTACCCCGAGATTGTGAGAGGTAGCTGAAAGGGGAGATCAGGGGGTCGTGTAGAGATATCATACAATCCTGACCTGGGATGACCAGCAGTTCAGTTTTGCTGTGTTTCAGCTTATAAGCAGTAATCATGTCCACCAGACATTTTGAGATCCAAGCAGACAATGAGGTGTCTAAGGGAGGGAAGGAGAAGATGTGGTGAGTGTCATCAGCATAGCAGTGGTGAGAAAAAACATGTGAGGATATGACTTATGCCAAGAGAGTGAGTATAGAGGTGTTATGGTCTTAGTTTTTGTGTGTGTTTATATTTCTAGAGTGACAGCACATGTAGGTCGTTTTAGAGACAAAGTGAGAGTGGTCTGGTTGAGATGGTTTGGACATGTGCAGAGGAGGATGGAGCCACCAGGAAGGAGGAAAAGAGGAAGACCAAGGAGGAGGTTTATGGATGTGGTGAGGGAAGACATGCAGGTAGTTGGGTTGAAAGAGCCAGATGTAGAGGACAGGGGGGTATGGAGAAGGATGATCCGCTGTGGCGCCCCCTAATGGGAGAAGCCGAAAGACGGAGTAGTTGTTGTATTAATTGGGTTTATCCTCTCTTCCCAAGATTAACATCCGGCCCTGCACACCTGTAGCACTAACATGAGCACTGGAATGTAAGATTATGAGTAATGTTCTTTCTACAGTCTTTTACAGTCATTTGTGGTTATAAAACTAGGAGCTACTGAGCAACTCATAAAATAGCTCAACATTTGCGATCATCACAGATCCAACACCAGCTTCTCCATGCCAGAGCCTTTAAACACTCAAGAAGGTCCAGTGTCAAAACTCCACATGAAGTGGGATCCAATTGGCGCTGGTACGTCTCTAGATGGTTCGGGATCTACTTCTTTAAAGGTTCACAATTTTCATGAGGTGGGACGTGACTGGAGCTGGAGCAACCTCAGGATGCCTCGGGATGGGGAGAGAAAGAGAAGCAGTGGAGAGGAATTAGCGTAGCTGCTGTTCATGATATTAACATGCACAAGTTGATAATGTGCATGTGATCAGATGTTCTGGAGCACAAGGTTATGATGTGAGACGTGTTATGTGTAGGCTTTGATAAAAAGATATGTTTTTAATCTGCACTTAAACTGGGAGAGTGTGTCTGAGCCCCGAACACTGTCAGGAAGACTATTCCAGAGTTTGGGAGCTAAATGTTAGAATGTTCTACCACCTTTAGTGGACTTTGCTATTCTAGGAACTACTAGAAGCCCAGAGTTTTGAGATCTCAGGGAGCGTGACGGATTGTAGCGTGTTAGAAGACTGGAGAGATAATTGGGAGCTAAACCATTTAGTGTTTTGCAAGTAAGAAGCAGTAGTTTGTAGTCAATTCGAAACTTAACAGGAAGCCAGTGTAGGGACGATAAGATTGGGGTTATGTGGTGATATTTTCTCTAACTTGTGAGAACTCTGACTGCTGTAACTGAAGCTTGTTTATTAATGATGCAGGACATCCACCTAGTAATGCATTACAATAGTCTATTCTGGAGGTCATGAACGCATGGACGAGCTTCTCTGCATCAGATATAGACAACATGTTTCTTAGCTTAGCAATATTTCTAAGGTGAAAGATGGCTGTTTTTGTAACTTGGTTGATATGATTTTTAAAAGATAAGTTGCTGTCTAAAATAACTCCCAGGTCTTTTACTGTTGAACAAGTAGTTACAGAACATCCGTCTAAATGCAGGTTGAAATGCTGGAGCTTCTGTATACTGGTTTTTGGGCCGATGAGCAAAATCTCCGTCTTATCAGAATTTAATAATAGAAAGTTATGAGTCATCCAGTCTTTTAATTCTTTAACACACTCAGTTATCCGAGCTAATTGACCTGTATCGTCTGGGTTTGATGAGATATATAGCTGGGTATCATCAGCATAACAGTGGAAGCTAATTTCATGCCTTCTAATAATATTTCCTAAGGGAAGCATGTATATTGTGCAAAGCAGGGGTCCTAGAACTGAACCTTGTGGCACACCATAATTTACTTGCATTAACCTGGATATCTCTCCATTTAAGTCTACAAAATGGTAACGATCGGACAGGTAGGATTTAAACCAGCTTAATGCCTGTCCCTGAATGCCGATGTACTTTTGTAAGCGATGTAGAAGAAGATCATGATATATAGTGCGAATGCACTAAGATACGACTAAGATTTTATCACCACGTTTTCTGTGTAAAGCTGCTTTAAGACAATGTTCATTGTTAAAAGCGCAATACAAATAAAAATACATTTAAATGAATTGATCACAAACAAATGGCCGTCTCTTTTAACAAATCGAAGCAATTGTATAAATATATGTATAAGTATATATAAATATATATATATAATTTTGATGATATCTTCGCCTGTATTAATGACTAACAGCTTGAAATATTTTCAAAAGTATGTTGTTCAGTAGCTTGCATCTTCAGGATCACGTGACAAGAACGCATTTGGTGGTTCATGTTGCACAGAATACAGTTGATTGTTTTTTTGTTTTAAAGATTTTTGTTGGTGATTTAAACGTGGTTTCTGTGTATTTGTTATGTGTTTTTGACTTAAGTAGACCAGTACTTGATGCATTGAGGCTTTGTATCTGTATATAATTTGTATTGTTTGTCATTGCTTGGTAAATTAAACTTGGCATAGACTTAAAATCACTACAGGTTTGCATCAAACTCAAGAAACAGAAGTTAAATATACTTTACCATCTCATTTCATTGATGTCTTTCCGAACAAGATATCAGGTTCAGGTAAAGTCAATCAGTCTTTATTTAATTTGTATAGACCAATAGTCTATAAAACTATAGCAAATAGACCAAATAAATTAATAAAGAAATAAAGAAATTATATATATATATATATAATCATTCCTTCAATCCACAAGAACCATGCAGGGATGCTTGCTTCAGTGTTGCCACCCCTCATAATTCTTATACCACCCCATAAATAATTTTCTAGATCTGCCCCGACAAGTCTAAAGCTGTTTCATCTGACTAGAGATCCAAGCTACAAGGTACAGAGTCCCAAACTCTAAACTTTGAGTTAATAGTATTAAATTGCAGTCAACAAAATCAACTCAAGAGTCTCAAAACATAGAGTTTGAATCAGGTCAGAGTCCCAAGTCCCAGAGTCTGAGCCAATATAGAGACTTGAGCTGTGGTCAGAGCCATGTCCTGAGACACAAGCTGCATAGTGAAGACACAAAGTGTTTAAAGACTGAGTCAGGTCCAAAGGTGTAGACTCTCAATCAAGTTCACACATCCGAGGTTGAATCAATTCAAGATTGCCTCATTTTAATTTAGTGTAATTTTTATAGCACTTTTAACAATGGCTGCTTTGCAGGATGTAATAATTAAAGAACAAAATTCACTTATATTTATACCTACACTGATCAAGCATTACATTATGACATCATAACATTATGAGCGGTGAAGTGAATAACACTGATTATTTCTTCATCATGGCACCTGTTAATGGATTGGAAAGCAGCAAGCGAACATGTTGTCCTCAAAGTTGACGTGTTAGAAGCAGGAAAAATGGGCGAGCGTAAGGATTGGATTGAGTTTGACGAAAGCCAAATTGTGATGTCTAGACGACTGGGTCAGAGCATCTCCAAAACTGCAGCTCTTGTGGTCTGTTGTGGTCAGAATCTATTATAAGTGCTCCAAGGAAGAAACAGTGGTGAACCGGGGACAGGGTTATGGGCGGCTGAGAATCATTGAGGCACGTGTGGAGTGAATGCTGGTCCGTGTGGTCCGAGCCAACAGACGAGCTCTGGTAGAACAAACAGCTGAAGAAGTTAATGCTCGACAGGACTGTTTTAACAGCAAAAGGGGACCAACACAATATTAGGCAGGTGGTCATAATGTTTTGCCTGGTTGGTGTATATACTTATATTATAAGGAAAAACTCATTTAGATGGTATGAGGAATAAACCTTGAGGGGAACCAGACTCAAAAGCAGAACTCGTCCTCGTTTGGGTGACACCAAAACTGATTGTAGTCTTGGTGTCATTAACATTGTAGTGTCTCGGTCAAATCCGGAAACCTTAGCTGTCTAGTCTGACGCCTCAAGCTATAGGGTCCAGAGTCCCACCTAATAGATGTAGTAGAGTCTAGAATCCCACTCTATAGTTCTGGATTCAAGTTTAAAATACCAAGCCATAGAGTTTAATTCAATTAAATTCATTTTTATTTGTATAGCGCTTTTAACAATGAACATTGTCTCAAAGTAGCTTTAGAGTCTGAGTCAAAATTATAACGTCTGCCAAATTATAGTGTTTCATACAATTAAACTTGGAGTCTAAACTTGTAGTGTCCTAAACTACTTGAATTGAGTGCAGACTTCAAAGCTCTCGAATCCCAAGCTAAGATACACAAGCTGTATAGTTTACTTAACAAAGCCAAGTGATGTGGGACAGACTAACATTTCTTTTAAAATCTTTCTGACACAAATACACACACACACACACACACACACACACACACACACACACACACACACACGCACACACAGATATCTGTTAATTTGATTCCTGGCTTGTTTATATATACTCACACAGTCTGGGAAATTGAGGACTGAAAGTATGTGGAGGTGAGCGATGTCTGCTTTACCGCCACTGCTCCGTCTCGCCAAAGCACAAACCACACACACACACACACACACACACACACACACACAAGCAATTAAGAGTGTACATGTGGCACTATATGCTTTGTTTAATCTCTAACAAAGAAATTATGTCATGCATTCTTTTTATATTACAGAAATTATATTGATTATGCAAAAAAAGAGAAAAAAAAAAGAAAATTAAAAACATATTACAGGTTTGTTATCACATTTAAACTCACAACAAGGTCCAATGGGACAGAGGTTCCTACTTTTGGGGGGAAAGAAATATGGGTCTGGTGCTTTTCTGAGCTGTTTATGTGTATTTTAGCTCTATAGACAGCTGAAATTAAAAATGACCTCGTACGCAGACATTAACATTTCATAAATATAGTACATTACCAGGTGTTGATTGTATGTAACACACACTTTGGTCTAGACATATATGTGTTGTTCACTTGAAGTTTCTTACCACATGGGGCATTTCAGACCATGGCAGAGATTTTACATATAAGCAGACATTAAAAAATTGATTTATATATATATATATATATATATATCCTGGACAGGTAAGATAGCAAAAGCTATAAATATTTAAAATAATTTTTACTTACATTTAAAATGGCTGTTAAAAAACCCCTCAGATAAAGGATTATTTATTTATTTATTTATTTACTTGTTTGTTTATTTATTTATTTA
>JAAIIK010000034.1:4148630-4159389 GCA_014706435.1 Silurus glanis | reverse complement strand
TTACTTGTTTGTTTATTTATTTATTTATTTATTTATTTATTTATTTAGTCCCTTTAGCTTGTTCAGAGGTTTTATATCTAATCAGTTTCTTCTTTCAGTCCCTAACATTATTTATCGTATTACAAATAATTTTTCAATTTACTACAATTTTATTTTGACTACCTTATTTATTTTGTTAGTTAATAAGTTACTTATTGTTTATTTTAATAATCTGTCTTTTTTTTTTACTTTATTTCATTTAATAGAATTTTTTTATCTTTATTAATTTAAAAATAGTGATTCATTTGAGCAATATAAAACAAGTGACACAAAATACAGGAATACAATTTTTTTTAATAAAATGTTAAATCAGTTATTATTTCAACCATATTTCTAAAATTCATTTAGATTTTTTTTTTTTTTTTTTTTTTTTTTGTTAGTTCGAACTTTGCATTTTCGTTGTGATATTTATGCATAGTAATGATATTTTTTTTTGTAAGATTAACAAAAGTTCTAAAAAAATTACAATTAAATTTTTTGTGCTTAAAATTTGGAGCGCACTCAGTACAGCTGAGTGTCTCACATGAACAGTCTAAAGATCCATGAGGTTCCTGTGAAGGGTTAAACAGAAGAACTATGAAGATGCATCTGGACTGTAATTTGGCTTAGGGCAGCTGCCATGAAGAATTTTGCATTCAGGTGTCCATCAGTGAACAGATGATAACCTCATGAAAGATCTATAATAAATGGACGTGTGGCGTCTCCCAGGAGGGGATGGATTCTTTTTGGAGTCTGGATCTTCTCAAGGTTTTTTTCCTTGCTACTGTAAGGATGAATATCTGACACTAAAATGTATATTTGTAATCTATTTATATATGTTAAGCTGCTTTGGGATGCTGTTTATTGTTATAATCCCTACACAAAAGCGCAATACAGATAAACTTTTAGTGGACAAAAACTAAGAATTCATGTACAATTCATGAGAAAAAAATCTACTCTATTTCACTAACATGATTGTTCATAGTTGGGAACAGTTCACCCCTGGTTCCACCAATGAGATTCCTCTCAGACTCCACTGTCTCTCATCAAACTGCTGCTAATGTAAAGGTCATTTATTTTTTCATCACATTTTTTTTCTAGAGCGCTTTTAAAACTGGACATTGTCTCAAAGATGCTTCACACAGATAAAGCAGTAATCAAAAAATGTATTAAGTTTTTCCTTATAAATGTTGTATAAAAGTTTATCCCTAATGAATGAGCCAGTGGTGACTGTTGCAAGGAAAAAACCCCTGAGAAGTCATGAGCAAAAAAACTCATCAACACCAAATGTCCATTTATTATAGTTTGTCATTGTTAAAGTGTGCAGTGATCGACATTTAAATACAACCTGTGTTCCTGAGCCATTGTAGCAGACTTTTATTACAGTCCAAATCCATCCTCAAAGTTCTTGAGTTGCTCAGTAATTTCATGGCTCTTTAGGCTGTTGGTGTGGAACCACAAAGTGGTCTTTCATTCAAGAGGTAGATATTGCATCGGGATGAATCAGCCAAATCCGGGGAGAGGAAAGGGACAGGCGCACTTGTCGCTGAAAGTCTTTAGGTGTGAAGTTTACCGTCCTGTTGAGGACCTCCACATGCCTGCAACTGAGCAGAATCTGAAGTGACAGGGACTCTCCGAATTCTGGCCTTTTAGTCTTGGGAATTTCACTGAGAGATTTCGTTTCAGATGTTGGCTTCGGTATTGGAACATGTTGTTGTGACTTCACTAACAAACTTAAAGACATGGATGTGAGTCAGACTTGTTACACAGGCAGCATTCAACCTCTTATTATTTTTCATTGAACGCTTCGGATCCTGTCGCTACGTGATCCCACACCCCCACACCATATGCAGGAAAACCCCCACCTCCACCTAAAATTTTTATTTTTCATGTCCTGCTCATTCACCCACCAGCATTCTCTCCTCGTATTGCCCCTTTTCTTTACCACTTATTCAAGAATTTTCAGAAAGATGTTTCATTTTTAATAGCCCTTAAACATATATATGAAAATAAACCTACTCAGCAGGATTTTAATGCAACTCATCAAACAGAACACAGAACACTGTTTTTTCACAAAGTAATATTTTCCAGATGTTCATGTGATCGTGACTCAGGGATGCTCCGGCTACACAATATTCCTGAGGGAACGATTGAGCTGCCAGGAAGAAGCTTTTGAACACACTGTATAAATATTTTTGGGGTCAGGAAATAGGCTGAGATTTAAAAGCTCTAGAAAAAGGAAAAAAAAATCGAAGCTTTTTGCCATCAAGTACTTATTCACAGTTTTGATCTGAAATTTCCTTTGCTATATACGTAAAGGAATAAAACAGGGTGGTGTAATTGAGCTAAATGCAAAGTAGTAATATATAATATATATTAATATAATATGCGTTTACAAGAACATCACATTAGTTTCATTCCTCCTGACTGCTAACCAGATTTTACTTATTAAAAAAACAAAAATACTTTTACTTTTTATCTATTTATAGTTACATTAAATGTAGTAGAACATTCTTGATACTAATTAAAGAAATCGAAATCGAATTCGAATCTAATTTTATTTATCCGTCACATTTATAGAGTACGACATGTAGTGAAATGCTTTTTTTTTTTTTTTTTTTTTTACGACTGTCCAACATGTGATAGAAATAGAATAAAAGAAATTTCAAAAATAAAAATAAAATATTAAAGTGTAAAAGTATAAAAAATATAATAAAGTATAAAGTATTAAATTATAAAAATGTTAATATTTATGTAATATGCGTATGGATACGACAGAGATATTGACAGTAACCCAGATTTAAAGTTTTCCAGTGTGATTGTCACTAAAGTGTTCATGGGCTGATATAAAAGTGACACTGAGGTTTTTTGGTCATTTGTGCAAAAAAAAAAAAAAAAAAAAAAAGGAAAAGGTCCTTAATATCTTTAAAACCGATTTAAAAAAATTCTCATGGCTTTTAAACAGTGGGAAACCACTGACACTGAGTCCGTCACGTATTTGAGTAAATATACTTTGTTACTGTACTGTAATTTTTTGGCTATTTTCTAGTTTTACTGAGTAGCAAAGATAAGCAAAGTCATTGCGCGGCTTTTTCGATCTACCACTGCTGTATCATTTCCTGGCTCTCAAACACCACAGACGTAGGCTAGTTTACGAAGTTAATTATGAGCAAGACAGAAGGTAACAAGAAGTCTGGGGGTTAACGTGGATGAGACAGAGGGAGTCAGCGATGTAAACATTCCTGATCACCTGATCATCATCATCTTTTCTCGGCTTGTTTTCTATATAGTGATATATCATCCAGCACGTCGTTACTCTCCCAACCAGCGAGCGGGGCAAATTTTGCTCTCATGATTCCGAAGACATGAAATCGTCAGCGTACAACCCGTTGACACGTTACATTTCTGACGAGTTCTCAACCGTTAATGACTCAAATTTTGCATCATTTCATATGACATCAGCATTTGCTAGACACCCTTATTCCAAGCAAATTACATGATCGCATTTATACTGCTGACCAGTCGAGGGTTAAGGGAGCCTGGTATTGCTGCGATTTGAGCTCACAACTTTCTAACAAGAAGCCTAATGTTTTAACCAATGAGCGATGACTTCTAATAGTCTGGATTTATTTCTGTGCTTTCTTGGGCTGGTTTGATAAATATAAATGTTACACAAATGTTTTAATACTGTATTGGATTCAAAAACATTTGTTAAGCCATTAATTTTAGTACTCCACCGTCCCAAAGTTAGAATGTTCACAAACAGACATATACTAAATATAATATATAATATAAACATTCTATGACGAATATTTGTAGCAATTTTCAAGTTGGCGTTCATGTATCTTCCACTAAAGAGCGTGTGCCCACTTCTCCGCATACGATCTCTGGAGACCATTAGGCTTTTTGGCTAGCTCTGGAAGTGGTAGCGTAATGGTTAAAGTGCTGGGTTACTGATCAAAAGGTTGGGGGTCAAAGCCCTGGTATCACCAAGCTGCCGCTCTTGAGGCCCTTGAGCAAGGTCTTTAACCCTCTGTACTCCAGGGATGCTGTATCCTGCACTCTGACCCCCAGCTTCCTAACATCACTGGGATGATGTGAAAAAAGTGCATGTGACAAATATAAAGCACTGTTTCTTTCTTTCGCTAAGGTTCTTCTCCTTTCATTGTTGTTCCACAGTTGACATGCCACTATGATCCTGGAAACCTTCCCCACATCTGTGCTTCAACCCAACCCTGTCTTTGACCTCATGGTTTGGTTTTTGCTCTGATGTGCAATTTTTTTATGGCGTCACACCTTTTATAGTCCAAATAGTTTCCCAATTTGCCACCAGTGGAATCCAATCAAAGTGTAGAAACATCACAAAGACAATCCTGAAAAATGGGATAAAAAAATAAATAAATAAATAATAAAATAAAATAAAATAAAATAAATAAAAATGTGGGGGAGTGGTGGCTCCAGCGGTTAAGGCGCTGGGTTATCGATCGGAAGGTCTGGGGTTCAAGCCCCGGTATTGCCAAGCTGCCACTCTTGGGCCCTTGAGCAAGGCCCTTAACCCTCTATGCTCCAGGGGACCCTTACGAGAAAAATAAATCAAGGACCGTGACGTCGGAGTGACATGGGGCCGCCTTCCCGTGGGCTCACCACCTGCAGGAGGGACCGTGAGGGACCGGTGCTGAGAGGATCGGGCAGCAGTCGAAGGCGGGGGTCTTGACAACCCGATCCCTGGACACGGAGAAGTGTCTAGGGAATCTGCTTAGACTGCTGCCCCCGCGACCCGAACTACGGATAAGCGGGAGAAGATGAATGAATGAATAAATAAAAATGTCACAAAATGTATTTTTTTCAAGTCATGCCAATAAAATTATTTGAACTAAAATAAAATTCAGCAGTTCACTTGCATTGCATCTACAAAAAAAAAGCCAAACACAAAAAGAAAAACAATAACAGACAGCTGAAGCGCCACCTATTGGTTAAAAATTACATTCATTTGTACAGGACATAATTTTTTTTTTTCACTTTTTTTTTTTTATTTTTTTTTTTTTAAAAAATGACATACAGAAAAATAAGGTCGTTTAAATCCATGATTTCTAACTAAACAGTTCATTTAGAGTGTATCGAGTGTATGGTGAAGGTCATGTGTCATGTTTCTTTTTTAAAGGTTTGTTGGGTGTGTGTTGGTGCGGTGTCGCTTCTGGCAGGGAAACGTGCGAATGAGAGGTTGAATGAAGTTCTGGCACCCTCCCTTCAGAGAGAGAGAGAGAGAGAGAGAGAGAGAGAGAGAGAAAGCAAGCTATTATACAGGCCTCCACCACACTAACCTGCACTCAGACTGCACTCTATCTAATGTGTGTGTGGTAAAGTAAAACTGGGACCGGTCCTCAGACAGAGAGGTGAACACTGGGGGAATTGGAGAAGAGTGCACAGGAAGGGAAGGAGTCTGGATGGACAAGCTCTGCACTGACAGTGGCCTGGACCCACTCTGGGTGAGAAAAGAGAGAAAAATGACTAAAGCTGCATTAAATCTGTTTAGGGAAAATGGATATACTCTGTGGATGAGGGTTTTGCATTGTTTATTGCACAAAAGTCTCATAAAAGTTGATTCTTTTTGTTCAATTCAAGTGTCCCAGAGCTTAACAAATGTCCAAATTCAACCAAAAACATTGTCTCATTTGTTAAATCTGTGGATATGTGGATATATATATATATATTGGGGTAAACTAGGATTCTTACTTAATATAATTAGATGGATGAAGGAATGAACTCTCAGGGTTTTTTTTTTCTTGGTTTGATCCTAAACTCAGGTTCTGGTTCATCTCACATCTGTGTGAATTTCCATTGGATTAAACTAGGATGCTTACTTAATATAATTGGATGAATGAATGAACGAATGAAGTGTTTATTATTTCTTCCAAGTGGTTATTTTTTCTCCTTCAGGGTTTTTTTTGTTGTTCGATCCTGTAGTCCAGTTCTGATTTACCTCACATCTGTGTGGATTTACATCGGCTTAAACTCGGATGCTCACTTACTTTAGAGCATTTCTTCACCACACAATAGATTACTCGCAAAAGTCGGTACTTTTCTCAAAATTCCTAGTTCATCTCTTAAAAGTAAGTATGGCATTGTTTTGTCATTGTTCACAAACGAGATCGTCAAAAAGTTTAGTCATGTTGTCATTCACAGTCTGATCAGAGCAACAGGAAATTGCTTTTATTATGTGCACATTATGTGGAGGTTGAGCAAGTTAGTCCCCTGGTGGTCTGGTGGTTAGGATGCGGCGCTCTCACCGCTGCAGCCCCGGGTTCGATCCCTGGTCAGGGAACCGACCCCAGCCATTAGGGTTGCACAAGCCAGTGCACTCTTAGTGCCGGTCCCAAGCCCGGATAAATGGTAGGGTTGCGTAAGAAGGGCATCCAGCGTAAAAACATGTGCCAAATCAAACATGCGACTCATGAATACGGATGATCCGCTGTGGCGCCCCCTAATGGGAGAAGCCGAGAGAAAGTTAATGTGGAGGTTGAACAAGTAGTTTTGAGAATTTCAGTTCTGATCTGAGAAATGCTCCAAAGCAACTGAGAGTGATTGCAATATAATTGGATGAATGAATGAATGAATGAATAATTGGTTTATTATCACAACTAAATTTTTTTTTTGTTTGATCCTGAACTCAGGCTCCTCTGTGAAGGGTTAAATGATCTCACCTTTTTTCTGTTATTTTAATTCATCTTAATTAACATAATTGGATGAATGAATGAACGAATGAATGAAATGTTTATCTCTTTTAAATCCCATTCAGAAGACATTAAATATTAATGCTTTTTTTCCCCAGAAAAAAAATTGTCAATTAAATTGGTCACCCAAAATTGGTTCCTATTAGCATTCGTTGAAACTTTTTTTGAATCCTTTACCCCATCGCTCTGAAATTGAACTCATATATTTACAATTCAATAAATAATCTCCTAATTGAATTCCTTCTTCGAACTTATTCAAGCTTAAATAAACATTTGAAGGTTTTTCTCATTGTGTATGCTATAGTTGTAGATGAATTTCCATACAATTCATACGTATACAACATATAAATACAGCGTATTACTACACATACATAAAGTACACTTTAAGAAAAAAAAAAAAACAGTTCTGTAGCCCTAAGGGATAAAAAATAAAACAGTTTATAACAAAATGATGTCACTTGTAAAAAAAAAAAAAAAACACAAAACAGCAAGATGTATGATTTATTGATGACAGCTTCAAAAACTCTGGCATTCTCTGATCAGGGTCACATGATCATCACCTGAAATGGTTTTCAGGTCACAGGTTTGCTTTGTCAAGAGTTAATTTGAGACATTTCTTGCCTTCTGAATGTGGTTTAGACCATCAGTTGTCTTGTGCAGAATAAAAGGTGTTCAGAGGAGGCAGAGTGAGTCAGGCGTTAATGTTCGAATTGCGGCAAAGAAACCATTACTTTGGAAGAACAGCAAACTGAAGGGATTTTTTTTGGGCCAAGAAACACAAGGAATTAACATTAGATCAGTGGAAAACTGGTTTTAAAGAGTCCAAATTTGAAGATTTTTGGTTCTAATCGCCACGTCTTTGTTCGATGTCCCGAGGTCCTTGAATGTGTAGTTCCCACTGTGAAGCATGGTGGAGGAGCTGTGATAGTGTGGAGGTGCTTTGCTGGTGACACTGTTGGTGAGTTAGTCAAAACTTGGAGCACACTTGGCACAGAGCTGGTTTGCCTTTAGTTCATTTGTTTTCCAACAGGACAATGACTTCAAACACACCTCTAGTTTATGTAAGAGCTATTTGTCTAAGAAGGAGAGTAATGGAGTGCAGCATCAAATGACCTGGCCTCCACAATCACCCGATCTTAATCCAGTTCAGATGGTTTGGGAGGAGTTGGAATGGAGAGTGAAGGAAAAGCAGCACACAAGAACTCAACACCTCTAGGCACTCCTCAAGATTGTCGGAAACCATTCCAGGTGACAAGCTCATGAAGCTGAGAGAACGCCAAGAGTGTGCAAAACTGTGATCATAGCAAAAGGTGGATAATTTGAAGATTCAAAAACCGTTAAACATATCCTGGGTTATTTAACACGTTTTTGTTTAATCAGAATCAGATATAGCTTTATTACAAAGTATGTTTACACACACAAGGAAATTGACTTGGCGACAGGATACATAATTCCATACGTGTTCTACTAAAAATAAAGGAAACACACTGAAGAAGAAGGTGTGTAAAATTAGAATAGACTGTCACATATACATTAGAGCACAGTGAAATTCTTTCTTCGCATATCTCAGCTTGCTCGGAAACTGGTTTCAGAGCGCAGAGTCAGCCGTGATACGGCGCACCTGGAGCACAGAGGGTTAAGCGTCTTGCACAAGGGCCCAAGAGTGGCAGCTTGGCAATACCCGGGCTTGAACCCCCGACCCTCCGTTCAGTAGCCCAGCACCTTAATCATTGAGCTACCACTACTTTGGACTGGTACTGTATATTAGTCATGAATTTTAAGTAGAAAAGACTCATTGTTATATACTTATGTTATTTTTTAGGGAAAACATGTTCGCTGAGGTTCTTTTCCAGCAACAAAATGAACACTTAGTCTTTTGCAGGTTTTGCCTGATTATATTCGACATAATAACTCAAAATAATAAGTACTTAAAGACATGAAATCACCTTTACACTAAAATATCTTCAGCTCTACATAAAATCAGCAGTTATTTCTACAATAATTACATTATTTTGACAGCACTGACTGAATTCCCTGTTATGATGTAAAAAAAAACATCACTCCCTATATGTACACAGACTTCTCTATTTTTCTTCTGTCCATATATATTTCTGCACATGTACAGTAAACATAAATGTAAAGTTTATATGTATATTGGCACATACTGACATGTACATATGCATGTGTTTACATATAATTGTATTCAGTTATATAATGTCTGCCGTACATTTGATGGAAATGTCAATGTTTCTTTTTCATTGAAAATAAATAAATAATGAATTCCCCACAGCTATTAATAAGACTAATTTATTAGTTTATAGATATCATTTTGGACGATAATACTAGCAGATCATTTCCTAGTTCTTATAAAAGCATACGGCTTCATAACCATAGTATTTCATACTTATCATATATAGCAAGTTTTTATTATTAATTGTATTATATTTCATTCTTAAGATTACACATAATCAAAGTATTTTTATATACTTCTCATTAATAGCATATTTGACATATTTTAGCATATTATTCTTATTTGCTCGGATTATAAAATATAAGCTTATAATTATTATAACACTTACAGAAAGTAAACCAGGCATTACTTTTTTTTGAAAATCGGTAGGCAATACAAGGTACATCTAATGATCTACTTTTTTTTCAATAATTAAGAACAGGAGGTCAAATATAAATCAAAATATCCGCAAGGAAAATTTTGGAATTATTTCAGTATGTTCGAAATCAATATATCAATCTAATATATTTTTTAATCTAATATAACTTTTGTTTAAGAGCACTTTTTGATTCCACAGGGAAATTGTTTATTTTTTCACGGAACACTGTCGGAATCTGGGAACCCAGCCATTAGGGAGGCACAAGCCAGGTCACTCTTAGTGCCGGTCCCAAGCCCGGATAAATGGGGAGGGTTGTGTTATGAAGGGCATCCAGCATAAAACATGTGCCAAATCAAATATGCGGATCACAAATGAGAATTTCATACCGGATCGGTCGAGGCCCGGGTTAACAACGACCGCCACAGGTATCGTTAGCCGACAGGGTACCGGTGGAAATTGGGCTACTGTTGGCCGAAGGAGGAGAAGGAGAGGAGGAAGACGTCTACAGAGACGGCAGGGAAAGGAGAAGTGTAGGAGAGTGGAGGTTCGGGTTGGTACTTTAAATGTTGGTACTATGACGGGTAAAGGGAGAGAGATAGCTGATATGATGGAGAGGAGAAAGGTAGATATGTTGTGTGTTCAGGAGACCAAGTGGAAAGGGAGTAAGAGAGGGAACATTGGATGTGGGTTCAAACTGTTCTATCATGGTGTGGATGGAAAGAGAAATGGTGTAGGGGTGATTCTGAAGGAAGAGTACAGTAAGAGTGTAGTGGAGGTGAAGAGAGTTTCTGATAGGGTGATGAACGTGAAGCTGGAAGTTGAAGGGATGATGATAAATGTTATAAGGGCCTTGCTCAAGGGCCCCAAGAGTGGCAGCTTGACGATACCGGGGCTTGAACTCCCGAACCTCCGATCAATAACCCAGAGCTTTAA
The DNA here is from genome assembly GCA_014706435.1 of Silurus glanis. NCBI lineage: Eukaryota > Metazoa > Chordata > Actinopteri > Siluriformes > Siluridae > Silurus > Silurus glanis. The sequence goes on along the minus strand of JAAIIK010000034.1, from coordinate 4,149,098 downwards.
ACACTGAGCTTTCAGTTCCCCAAAGACTCTCTTTCTGTAATAATGGATGGAGGTGTTTCATTGATATGGTAGATAAAAAATACATAAAAACACAGACAAAATGAAGAAAGAGAAAAGGACAGGACAAGTAGACTCACAACAGTGCTCAAAGAACATTACTGGACTATTGTGTAATGACTTTGTGAGATGTGTGTGATTGACAGACAGACAGTCAGATAAAATATAAATAAAAAAAAATACAGTATATACGTATATACACGTTATATTTATTATAATATAAATGTTAGATTTAGTGTAATGCTCTTTTGCATTGTGTGTGTGTGTGTGTGTGTGTGTTATTTCAGTAAATTAGAAGCTCTTTTCACTGTTAAAGCAGTGAGTCATGAAACCTTTCCACTGATTCACTATGAGAGAATCTCCAACACACACACACACACACACACACACACACACACACACACACACACA
>JAAIIK010000034.1:4113387-4126386 GCA_014706435.1 Silurus glanis | reverse complement strand
ACAGGACAGGAACAGGACAAGAAAAACAACATGGAGCAACAATGGGGACATCTTGTGGACAAAAGCAGAAATTCATGGCAAAAGAACAGAACAGAAACCCAAAATTCATCACGAAACACAGTATGACTGAAGAAATATATTTATAATAAAAGGAAAATTGTGCATATTATTTTTAGCAAATATATAATAAAAAAAACTCATTAATATATTATATGATATATTTAATAATAATAATAAATATATGTATATATACATTTTTAAGCTGCTATGCAAATGTTATAGCACTGATATCTGACAGGGTTCAGGTTTCATTATTATAAATTTTATTATTATTATTATTATATAACAGGGTTTTTTTTCCCCAGAGGGTGAAAGCATTGTGATAGAGGACGGCTGTTTCAGCTGGAGCAGAGACGGAGTGCTGTGTTTGAAAAGGTATACTATTAATAATAAATAAAGCATAAAACACTTGATAGAGCAACAATCAATGATAAGAAGAAGACTTCCTGTTTCAAACCATGTCCCAAAATATTTTATTTCTCTTGTACCACAGTGATTTAAAATCCATTTACCTTTTAAAATGTGTGGGGAAAATAAATTACAGAAATGTTATATAAATTAAAATAATTTCTTATTATTTAGATGATTATTTATATATTATTTAGTTTGTTTATTATAAAATATTCATAATTATAAATTCATTATCTATAATCAATTTTTTATTGAAATCAGTTGTATATAAGTGCTATGTGAATAGAAAATTATTATCATTATTATTAAATTATGATCACAGAGATGGTATTTGTTATTATGTATTATAGAGTGAATGTGAAAGTGCCTCACGGCTCGTTGGTGGTGGTGGTGGGTCACGTGGGCAGCGGAAAATCCTCTCTTCTTTCTGCCGTACTGGGAGAGATGGAAAAGAAGAGTGGAAATGTCACAGTAAAGGTAGACACACACACACACACACACACACACACACACACACACAGAAAGAATATCAGTGGTGTGCCATGGCATTTCACCCCCAGGCCTTCAGTGGTGTCCTGCCTGAATCAATCCCAACATTATGACACCACGTCTATAGAAACCCTCAATATTCTAGAGAAACGCAGTAGAACAAAGCGCTGCATCACAGACAGGAATCTCATACAGTGAGAATAAATGTCATAAAGCAAGAAACCCAATGGATACAATTCAACACGTCTCCTTTCACTGGAGCCACAGCAGATTTCTTTGACCCTGGCAACACATGATGTGACGGCTGAAACCTGATTGGGTAGAAACTCTAACGTAACAAGACAAAAATTGTTCAAAACATTCAGTCAGTGATTCTGATTCTCGGAAGAGAAAGCCTTGCTGGCCCTGATGGCCTTCCACTTTCAAATCTATAGTAAGGCATTCAGGTATCACTGATATAATGCAGCAGGAATGAATTCGAGATGAGGTGTATGATGTGTGTCGGTCAGGGTTCGGTGGCGTACGTGCCCCAGCAGGCGTGGATCCAGAACGCCACGTTGAAGGAGAACATCGTATTCGGGCAGCAGATGAAGGAAAGCTGCTATCAGAGAGTTCTGGAGGCTTGTGCTCTCCTTCCAGACCTGAAGATCCTCCCTGGAGGAGATGAAACGGAGATCGGAGAGAAGGTACAGTACGCTCACAATTAGACGGCTGAGATTTAGGGCTGCTTCTGCGACGCTTTCAAAGTTTCCCGTGATCGTCGTTCCTTCCCTGGGTTTATAATATTTATTTTAGAAGAGCTTTGTTGTTCAGGGTCTGAATCTTTCCGGCGGGCAGAAGCAGAGGGTGAGTTTAGCGCGAGCCGTGTACAGAAACTCTGACGTTTACCTGCTGGATGACCCTCTGTCTGCCGTCGACACACACGTGGGTCAGCACATCTTCGATAAAGTTATCGGGCCTAAAGGAGTCCTCAAAAATAGGGTACGTTCATGTGGACATACACAAGTTAGTTTTTTTGGGGTTGAGGATCTTTTTGAGGTTTGTCGTTAATTTTTCAGAGGTGTGTGTGTGTGTGTGTGTGTGTGTGTGTGTGTGTGTGTGTTGTTCCTCTCAGACACGTGTGCTGGTGACCCACGGTCTGAGCTTCCTGAATCAAGCAGACCTCATCCTGGTGATGGAGGACGGCCAGGTTACGGAGTCGGGCTCGTACACGGAGCTGCTCGAGAGGAGGAACTCGTTCGCCGACTTCCTTAAGATCTTCTCCAACACTGAACCCAAAAGTGAAGAAAATTTCACCAATAAGGGTAAGAGATCATGCAAACAGAGCGTCTGACCCAAACCTGTTCCAGCATCACAACACCCCTGTGCACAAAGTCAGCTCCATGAAGATCTCCTGCTATAGAGCTCCAAACCCTATTGAACACCTTTAGGATGAATTGTTTATGTGGTTTGTGAAAACACTGTTTCTTTTTATCTCTCTTTCCCATTCTCTCTATTTCTCTCTGTGTCTCTCTATTTCTCTCCCTGTGTCTCTGTGTTTCTCTTTGTCCCTTTTCCTTTGTCCCATTCTCTTTTCTTTGTTTCTCTTCCTCCTTCTCGGTCTCTCACACTGACTGCACCCCAGGCCTCCTCGCCTCGCCTCGCCTACATCAGTACATAACTTTACTAACAGCCTTGTGGCTCAAATGAATCTCACACAAATCTCCACAAAATCTAATGAAACATCTTCCCAGAAGAGTGGAGCTTATTATAACAGTAAATGGGAACTAAATATGGGAGGGAATGTCTGAGAAAAGCACATACAGCACTAATCTTATGGTCAGGTGTCCATACATTTTCCATCTAGTGTAGAATAAAACCTATTGTAGAGATGTCCACTGAAGCCGGAGGCTCTCGTGTTCCTTCAGGTGCGAGGAAATCGGTGTCACGTCTGAGCACGACGGATTTCTCTGTGGATATTTCACAGGAGCAGCTCATCAGGTGAAAGAAATTACAGCGAAAAAATATTTATTCACTTTTTTTGTTTTACGTCGTTTGAGATGTTCTGCGTTCTATTGCGTTGCAGTGGGGATGTGATCAGCACCGAGATTCAGAGCATGGAGGAGTTAGAACCAGAGCAGGATTCTGAGGAACTGCGAAAATTAACAAAGGCTGATAAAGCACATACTGGACGGGTGAGACAGATGGACACACACACAGTCCAAAACATGATCATCTACTCACAGGTCTTTAATAAGAACATCTGTATATATACTCATTTATATTGATCTAATCAGAAAGTCATGTGGCAGGAGTGCAATCACATAGATATAGTACAAGTCTAGAGCTTCAATTAATGAGGAATGAGGGAGGGGTGAGATGTCCATGACTTCAACCGTAGGCTGGATGTTGATACCAGATGGGCTGGTTTCATGACATCTTCTGCCAATTACACACAACAGTCTCTAGAGTTTTCACAGAATGGTGTGAAAAACAAACAATGCTGAGTGAGGGACGATTCTGTGGGTGAAAACGTTTCAGATTTTTGTGCCTGACTGACATGAGTGGAATTTTGGTGGTCATCTGCTACTGAGGTCTGTTCACCTGAAGGTTTGATGTTTTGTGCATGCTGAGATCTGAGCAACTTCAAGAAACTTCAAGGCTCGTTCTGATGTTTGATGCGAAGATGAACTTGAGCTGAATGAATCTTTTTACATTTTGTCACTGGCTGATTAGGTAACAAGATAACTGATTAGCATTAACGTGCTGGTGTACAGGCGTTCCTGTTCAAGTGGACTGTGATGGTACATTGCATACTGTCTCCTTCATCTAAGTGGAATAAGTAATGCTTGAGAATGAATTAATAGATAAAAATAATAGTGCCAGTGTTGTTATTAGTATTTGGTATTAGTATGTGCTCTGAATCACTTGTTCGCTTACCTCTAGGTGAAGCTGGAGATGTACATGGAGTATTTGAGGACCATTGGCCTGGCCTTCATCGTCCCGATCATCTTCCTCTATGCCTTTCAGCAGGCCGCGTCACTCGGGTATAATTACCAACTGCAGCTTTGGGCTGACGATTCTGTAATTAATGGCTCTCAGAACAAAACGGATGCAAATCTGGCGGTGTTCGGGGCCCTCGGCTTCGCTCAGGGTGTGTAAGGAGGTCGTCCTACATTTGCTGTCCTTCTAATAAACTCGTTTCTAATCCTGTCCATCGTCGTCACTCCCAACGAAAACCTCAACATCTTCAGCTCTGCTACCTCCAGCTCCACCTCCTGTCTTTTACTCAATGCCACTGTCTCTAAACCAGACAACATCTCAGGTCCCACCACAGTCCTATAAACTTTCCTTTTCACTCTCACAGATACTCTTCTATCACAAATCACTCCTGCTATCACTCTTCTCCACCCACTCCACCCTGCCTGCACTCTTTTCTTTACTTCTCTAACACACTCTCCATTACTTTGCACTGTTGACCCCAGGTACCTGAACTCCTCCACCTTCTCCACCTCTTCTCCCTGCAACCGCACCCCTCCACTGCCATCCCTTTCATTCACACACATGTACTCTGTCTTACTCCTACTGACTTTCATTCCCCTTCTCTCCAGCGCGTACCTCCACCCCTCCAGGCTCTTCTCCACCTGCTCCCTACTCTCACCACAAATCACAATATCATCCGCAAACATCATAGTCCAGGGAGACTCCTGTCTGACCTCGTCCTGTCCATCACCACAGCAAACAGGAAAGGGCTCAGAGCCGATCCTTGATGCAGTCCAACCTCCACCTTGAACCAGTCTGTCATTCCTACTGCACACTTCACTTCTGTCACACTGTCCTCATACATGTCCTGCACCACCCTCACATACTTCTCTGACACACCAGACTTCCTCATACAATACCACAACTCCTCTCTCCACCCTGTCGTACGCTTTCTCTAAATCCACAAACACACAATGCAACTCCTTCTGACCTTCTCTATACTTCTCTATAAACATTTTCAAAGCAAATAATGCGTCTGTGGTGCTCTTCCTCGGCATAAAACCATACTGTTGCTCACAGATGGTCACCTCTTCTCTCAGCCTGAGACATGAGGAAAAACCCTTAAGAGTTACCAGACTCAAAAAGGGACCCCATTCTCATTTGGTTGACACCAAGAGTGTGATTATGTGGAATGTCTTTTCTACAGTCAGTTGGAGTTGTGGAACCAGGAGCTCCTTAGCAATAATATTTAACATCTCAACATCTCAGTTCATTATAGATTCAACAACAACTCTTCCATGCCCAAAACTTTAGAAAAAAAGATGTAATTTAGACATGTGCCTTCAGCTTTGAATGATAGAGAACGAACCTGCATTTGTAAATTATACAGCGAACCGTGTTTACAGACAGTGATTTTTAAAGGTGTTAAAGAGCCCATGCAGTGATTTCCATTACACAATCATGACTGTTTTAAATGCAGTGCCGCCTGAGGACCTGAAGATCACAGCCATCCAATATCGTTTTTCCCTTGTGCACAGAGATTTCTCCAGATTCTTTGTAACGTTTGACGATATGATGTTCTGTAAACGAGGGAATATTACAACTGTTTTGCAATTTATGTTAAGAAACATTATTCTGAAATTGTTCCACAACTTGTAGGCACAGTCAATCACAGATTAGAGAAGTTTTTTTTAAAGTAAATTTACTTTTTGAGATTTTGTTGCCCTGTCCCAACTCTTCTGAGACATGTTGCAGATATCAAACTTCCTCAATGTATTTTGTATGTTTTCTATTTTTTATTGTGAATAAAATATTTACCCAGCATCCCAACTTTTCTGGAATTGGGGTTGTACTTTAACGTTCATTCTATATATTTTTAATATAGTACAGCTACTAAGTGTATCCTTTGTGTGTCCTACAGGGATCGCCTTCTTCGCCACCACTGTGGCCATCTCATTAGGAGGCATCATCGCGTCTCGCCATCTTCACCTCGACTTTCTGCGTAACGTCATGCGCTCGCCCATGTCGTTCTTCGAGAGCACGCCGAGTGGAAACCTGCTCAATCGCTTCTCCAAAGAGGTTGACGCCATCGACTGCATGATCCCCGAGGCCTTTAAGATGATGCTGGGATACATGTTTAAACTGCTGGAGGTCTGCATCATCGTTCTCATGGCCACACCCTTTGCTGGAGTCGTCATTATTCCTCTCGCTCTGTTCTACGTCTTTATCCAGGTTTGGGCTTCATCATGGTTATCACTTACAATAAATTATAAATCTCATAGGAATAAAACACTCAGTGACATGCTGTTAGAAGAAAAAGATCAGCAGCAGTTGGGTAGTGTAATGAAGCGGTATTCCAGTTTTTTTATTTCACCCCCAGGCCTTTAGTGGTGTCCTGCCTGAATCAATTCAGCTCTTAATCCCAACATTATGACGCCACTTCTATAGAAACCATCAGTATTAGAGAAAAAAATACAGTAGAACAGAGCGCTGCATCACAGACAGGAATCTCATAGAGCAAGAATGAATATCATTACTAAAGCAAGAAACCCAATGAACGCAATTCAATCAACATGCATTTTTGTGCATTTTTCATGCATTAATGTATTCCTGGGGATTTATACTGAAGGTGTGTGTTTTAGTGCAGATTTCACAAAAAAGAAAATGCTAAAGTATAAATGGTTCATGAAAAAGCTGTTTTAAACTGTTTTGGACGAACCTTTCCTCCCGATGTCCAACTTTTCTTAAGAAGTCTTGTAAATATCCTTGTAAGTGAATCTGCGACCAAATCAATTTCTTCTCCTCTGTCAGTTGTTGTAGAATGAAGAAAACAGATATTAAATACACATGCATATATATATATATATATATATATTTGAGCTTGTGCAGTTTGCTACAGATGCAGTTCACAAGCTCTGACTAGTGCTCTCTCTTGTAAATATTCCACTTATGCCCTTCTGGTTTTTTGCATTTCATTGTCTCTGTAGGTAAATTTACCTTCCACAATGACAAAATAGTTGAATCTTATCTAATATAATCTAACATCCAATCAAAAGACGTGAAAATGTTGGCCACATTATGGCCAAATTGCAATCTGATTGATTAAAGAAACAGGCTTTCTAACAATATATAATTTACACTGCAGGTGCCCGCACTGTTGATTCTGAATCTGGGGTCAGAACTTTCAGTGTTACTCCATAGACCTTTGTTCATTCTAATGTATAAATAAAATGTGTGAACTAATATTCAGTACGTATAAAGGACAAACATGCACACATGCACTCTTCCTTCCTCTATAGAGCTTTTACGTGGCTACATCCTGCCAGCTCCGGCGTCTGGAGTCGGTGAGCCGCTCCCCCATCTACACACACTTCAACGAGACAGTGCAGGGAGCGAGCGTGATCAGGGCGTTTGCAGAACAACCCAGGTTTATCCTGCAGGCGAACTTCAAAGTGGATCACAACCAGACCTCATACTTTCCCAGATTTGTCGCCACCAGGTACACTGTGATCATACATCACAGGAATTTTTCGTACCATAATATATATATATGACCGTTACTGATCCTGTTTACCGACCCATATTCCGATTCTAGATGGCTCGCTGTTAATCTGGAGTTTTTAGGGAACCTGTTGGTCCTCACGGCTGCAATCCTGTCTGTGATGGGAAGAAAATCTCTGAGTGCCGGAACTGTTGGCTTGGCCGTGTCACACTCTCTTCAGGTAGGCAAATGGAGGAGCTTCAAATAACCTTCCCAACCTGCATCTCATTATCTACATACTCTCACTCCCTATCCCCTACTGCCTTAACGCTATCCAGTGCATTACACAGGAAACAGAATTGAGTAGTTCATTTCATCCTCTGGTCCGAGTCGTTAGTTTTTTCACCACATTCTCTAAATATTAAAATCAATATATGAATAATACACCATGCCGGAGTGTCAATCAACTTTATGTTACTATTTATATATCTTCAGGGCAGAAACGTTTCCATGTTGTCTTTTTGCCTTGTTATAACTTCGTGAGAGAGCTTGTGGTAATAATAATAATAATGCTATAACTTAAACGAGACCTGGAACAAACTTTACTGGAACCTTCAAACCTTTCCCGTAACAATAAGTGGATTAAAAAAAAGCATGCCGTTTCCTTCTTTTATAAACAACAAAAATGAAAGAAAGGTGCTTTCTATTTGCTACATGAGCCTTACAGCACAGTGAAATTCTTTCTTCGCATCTCTCAGCAATGGTAGGAAGCTGGGGTCAGCCATGGTACAGAATCCCTGGAGCACAAAGGGTTATGGGCCTTGCTCAAGGGCCCCAGAAGTGGCAGCTTGGCATTGTTATGACCATTTATAGCTTCTATAACATAAAGAACTGGAACTAAGTTCACTAGAACCTTCAAACCGTCCATAACATGAAACGTAATCAGAAACTGATAAACGGTTTCCATCCATTATAAACAACAACAAAATATTGACAAACTGCTGGGGTTTAAGAAGATACAACCCTGCATCACAAATTTGTGGAATCCTGCCAACATACCTCAGACTAAAGAAGCAGCATGACAAAACCCAAAGCAAGCTCCAGAAAGCTACGCCTTACATGGGTTAGAGTGGAAGATCTCCTGCTATAAAGCTCTGATCCTCACACCTATTGGACGTGAATTGTAAAGCTCCTCACCGCACCTCAGTCACCCTATACGCAAGTATCGTGTGTTATTATTGATTGTGTTTCTGCAGGTTACAGCCATTCTCAGCTGGATCGTCCGCGCATGGACAGACGTGGAAAACAACATCGTGTCGGTAGAAAGAGTGAAAGAGTATGCGGACACACCGAAAGAGGTACAATCTCAAACAAGTCAACACGACCCCAGATCCTAAAAAAAAGTTGGGACAATTCTGCAGTCTAGACCTTTCACCATTTAAAAAACGTTTGGGCCATCATGAAACAAAAAAATACAACAAAGGACAACCAGAAGAGTTGAGCAGATAGAATACTGTATCAGACACATACGGGACAACATTCCTGTCCAAACACTTCAGCTGTAACTCCCCAATGGTATCCATAAACGAGACACAGAGAGTTTCCGACGGGTGCTTCTTTCTTTATTTCGCTCGTGAAGAACGCCATTAAACTTCAGTTTGCGTAGCACCGTGAAACTACACAAAGAAACAACATAACAAATAAATACGACTCGTATACAAAAAAATACTATAAATAAAGTTCACATTTACAGAGAAACATATAAAATATAAATGATAACGTGAATGAAGACAATATGAAACGATTTAATTAACAAACAGAGCTCAATGATTAACATGTACATGCTAACAGGCTCACAGGACTTTGAAATAAACTACAACATGTAACATATGTCGACATCACATACCTCGCTCCGCTTTACCAAAGGGAACTAGGATGAAATCAAGCAGAATTTAGCCTCTGTTCACTGGAAAACACATGTATATGGACTGTACAGGAACATGAATCTTCGCTCTTCTCTCTGCTGATCTAATTACCTTTGCGTTACTCCCCCTACTGCATAACCTAACATGCTCAAGAAACATGCTGAAACATGTAACATCTTCAAGAAAGATTTTAAGTGACACAACCATATACCATCATTTACATCAGCAACTGCTCTCCTCAGTTTCCAGACGTATACGGACAAAACACATGATGCAGAACACAGTGGAAAACATGGCCCCGTTCCAACTTTTTTGTTAAACCTGTTATAGCTGTCAAATTCAGAATGACATTATTTTTCCTTGAACCAGTCAGTAGAAACGACAGACTTGTTTAAGGTGGAGGTTGGATTGCATAAAGAATCAGCTCTGAAGGAGAAAGAGGGGAAAAAAATTCAGTAGGAGTAAGACAGAGTACATGTGTGTGAATGAGAGGGAGGGCAGTGGAGTGGTGCGGTTGCGGGGAGAAGAGGTGGAGAAGGTGGAGGTGTTCAGGTACCTGGGGTCAACAGTGCAGAGTAATGTTGTATGGTTTAGAGACAGTGGCACTGAGTAAAAGACAGGAGGTGGAGCTGGAGGTAGCAGAGCTGAAGATGTTGAGGTTTTCGTTGGGAGTGACGACGATGGACAGGATTAGAAATGAGTTTATTAGAGGGACAGAGCATGTAGGACGTTTTGGGGCAAAGTGAGGCGAGATTGAGATGGTTTGGACATGTGCAGAGGAGGGACATGGGGTATATCGGTAGAAGAATGCTGAGGATGGAAAAGAGGAAGGTCAAGGAGGAGGTTTATGGATGTGGTGAGGGAAGACATGCAGGTAGTTGGACTGAAAGAGGCAGACGCAGAGGACAGGGGGGGATGGAGACGGATGATCCGCTGTGGCGACCCCCAAATGCGAGAAGCCAAAAGAAAAACAAGATTTCAATTGGATTTTAATTTTATTGTCTTCATGGCCTAAAATTACCATGTGGAAATCCAGATTTTCTCAATCCCCATTATGAGAATCCAGTTTTTTGTTTCTCTGAGTTGCTTATTTGAGCTTCTTTATTCTAAAAAGAAACACAAAAAAAAAAACTTCCCCTACACACACAAAACAAATCCCTCTCCAGGCCAGGCTTAGTGGGAACAAGGCAGGCTGGCTGCAGGGTCCAAGCCAAACCAATTCACACCAAATTAGACACCACACACCCACAGCAAGGAAATGAAACAAAAAACCAAGACACGAGGCTCAAAGCTCGCAAACCCAACTGCCTGCGCAGCAACAATTTCAGAAGCAGAGCAGCACCAGTGTCCATAAGCAGCAATACCTGTAAGCAAAACAGCTGCGGCCTCTATAGCCTCTTCAGCTAGGCATAGGCGCACAGCATACGATGTTCCATCTCACTGTTAATAAATAAAAAAAAATATCTAAACATTACACAAACTATTTTACCCAGAATGAAAAGAGAAAGAGAGAGAGACACTTCCTTAGACACAACTTGCCACATGATTGTATCGCCAGCGGCGCTACAAATAAACTACAGATAATATATATTAGCCTTAAGTCATTCACACCATTACGCCATGGAGCAAATATTCCGACACTGGACACGCCATGTGACCACTCGACAAAATAAGGGTCTTTAAATAGTGTGACTTTCACCTCTTTGGACCCCAATTACACCCCACCTAAGCCTGAGGATAAAATCACTTACCCTGCTACATATACAGTGGGGCAAATAAGTATTTGATACACTGCCGATTTTTCAAGGTTTCCCATTACAAAGAACTAGAATTAGAGAGATCTCTAATTTTCATGGTAGGTACACCTCAACTGTGAGAGACAGAATCTAAAAAAATCCAGAAAATCACTCCTGATTTTTAAATAATTAATTCCCATTTTATTGCATGAAATAAGTATTTGATCACCTACCAACCAGCAAGAGTCAAGTCAAGTCAAGTTTATTTCTATTGCGCTTTTCACAACAGACATTGTCTCAAAGCAGCTTTACAGAAATCAACAGTCAAGGTGAATGGTGTGTATTTATCCCTGATGAGCAGCCGTGGTGACTGTGGCAAGGAAAAACTCCCTTAGATGTTATGAGGAAGAAACCTTGAGAGGAACCAGACTCAAAAGGGGAACCCATCCTCATTTGGGTGACATCAAGAGTTTGATCATAAATCTTTCAACAATACAGAACACTGGAGAGTGAGAACTAACATGAGTACTGGAGTATAAGATTATAAGTAAATGTTCTTTCTTCAGTCTTTGGTATAAAAGTAGGAGCTACTGAGCTCAACATTTGTGATCAAGAATGGACTACAGGACACGAGGCAAACAGCTCGGTGAGAAGGCAACAACTGTTGGCGCAATTATTAGAAAATGGAAGAAATTCAAACTGTCTGTCAATCTCCCTCGGACTGGGCCTCCATGCAAGATCTCGCCTCGTGGAGTATCAATGATCTTGAGAAAGGTGAGGGATCAGCCTAGAACTACACGGAAGGACCTGGTCAATGACCTGAAGACAGCTCAACGGTTACAGTCGTAACACACTACACCATCATGGATTAAATCCTGCAGCATGCGCAAGGTCCCCCTGCTCAAGCCAGCACATGTCCAGGCCCATCTGAAGTTTGTGAAAGACCATCTGGATGATTGAGAGGAGGCATAGGAGAAGTGGTCATGTGGTCAGATGAGACCAAAATAGAACTTTTTGGTATAAACTCCACTCGCCGTGTTTTGAGAGAGGAGAAGGATGAGTACAATCCCAAGAACACCATCCCAACCGTGAAGCATGGGGGCGGAAACATCATGCTTTGGCGGTGCTTTTCTGCAAAGGGGACAGGACGACTGCACCGTACTGAGGGGAGGATGGATGGGGACATGTATCGTGAGATTTTGGGCAACAACCTTCTTCCCTCAGTTATAGCATTGAAGATATATAAATACATAAATTGATTTTTACCACTTTAATTCGATGAATCACATTGTTAACTTTTATGCCAATGCACCAATTTGAATCGCTGAATCGCAGGCAGCTACTAAGGATGAACGAATAAACACCTCCTGCAGGGCAGCACATTTGTGCTCATTTCACGATTTAGTACAATATTCAGGTAATCTCAAGAAGGTTAAAAATACAGATGGAAATCAGAACATCTGAGCTTGACTGTTTTGCTTACAGGCAGCTTGGTCGAAGGAGAACGATCCTCTGTCCTCTCACTGGCCACAAACCGGCTCAATCCAGTTTCACCGGTATGGATTGCAGTACAGAAAAGGTCTGGACTGGGCGTTGAAGGAGATCACACTCAACATCCAGGAGAAAGAAAAGGTAAACTATATGAAGGGCAGAGAAAAAAAATATGAGAAAAAAGGTCAATTGTGATATCGCTTTCTCATCTGTCTCTCAGATTGGGATTGTGGGTCGGACCGGAGCGGGAAAGTCGTCTCTCGCACTTGGAATGTTCCGGATCCTTGAGGCAACGAAGGGGGAGATATTTATAGATGAAGTGAACATCGCTGAGATCGGACTGCATGAGCTGAGAGCTCGGATCACCATCATTCCACAGGTAAGTGCTCTATTTATATACACACACACACACACACACACACACACACACACACACACACACACA
>JAAIIK010000034.1:4074706-4086510 GCA_014706435.1 Silurus glanis | reverse complement strand
TCAATATACCCATTCATCCATATACCCATCCACTTATCCATCCATCCACCCACATACCATCCATCCATCCACTCACAGATCCACCCATATATCCATCCAATCACTCATCTATCCATATACACATCCACTTATCCATCCATCCACTGATCCACCCACATACCATCCATCCATCCATCCATCCACTCATATATCCACCCATATACCCATCCAATCATCCTCTAACAATCTACTCATCTGTCAATCATAAACACCTCCATTATCCTGCCCTCCACCAGCCAGTCCATCAGATCTTGTGGGAAAAAAATCATGTTCGAGCATGTAAGAGGGTTTACCTGGTAGGTTTTAGTCTTCATGGCTATAACTGCATTTACAGGAACCATCAGGACCATCACAGCAACTCCGGCCAGCACCGACGGACCCAGATTCTACAGACAAACAAAAAGAGAGGGGAAAAAATAAATAAATAAATAAATAAAAGCAGATATGACTTGTAATCCCTCCTGCTCCACACACACCCAAGAGATCATAGCTTTCCACAAACCTGCCAGAGGAAGTAAAGTGCCAGGATGACCTGAAGAGGCGCTGACCAGATCATATTGATGTACGTGATCAAGTCCATGAAGCGTTGAGCGTCTACAGACATGAGGTTTACGATTTCTCCAACGGTAGAGGTGCGGCGAGCGGCGTTCGTAATCACCAGCGCCTGGTACCGCGAACAAACAAAATGTACGTGCAAAAATGTATTTTGATTCAATGAAGAAAAAAAAAAAAAAAAAAAAAAGATTCTATTCAATTCAATATGGTACTGATTTCTAACACATGGCCTTTGTAGTGCAAAGAGGTTGGAGTCGATTTATGTATATTATATTGTATACAGTTCGGTTCAGATATTAGTGACGTGACTGAGTGGTGTGTGGGAAAGCAGGACCGAAGCTCACCTTCCTGTATACGGCGCCTACAATGGCCGTACGCAGCCTCATTCCCGACACGAAACACACGTGGAAGTACCTCTGAAGGATGAGCGTCTGTATGCATGTGCACACAAGCAGCAGAGCAGTGTAGAAGTAGCCGTGCCAGTAGGGGGCACTAGTGTCGTTCACAAACTGGATCAACAGACTGAGGAGAGGAGAGCGAAACTTAAATAGGGCAAGAAAAACAAAACAACTCGGCTTTAATTTTTAAAATAAGTTCAGAGATTTTGGGTTCATCGAGCTGTAAAGGATAAAGGACGACTCGTCACAAAATTACGAGAATAAAGTCAAAATGTTTTAAAAGTCAAAATTTCTTTCTTTGATCGTACTTTTGATTTTAATGGAAAGCTCCATCGTTGCTTACGTTACATCATTAAAATCTTTAAAAATGTCTTTCACAGTTACTTTTCATGCCCGGGTTGGTGAGAGACACGCCCAGGTCTGTGAGACGAGATCAACTGGACCGGTTTGTAACTCGAGAACTTTATGCTTAAACAAATTTGCCATGGATCCTGTCCAAAAAAGGTCACAGCTGTATTTGAGGACGAGATGGAGTTCCCATGGAGTTCTTAACAAACCGCTCACTGGGAGAGACGGCAAACATATAGCGTGCGCGCACCCGCGTGTGACCGAATCGGGAAAGTAACCTGAGGATTACTGGTCCGGTGAACATCAAGATGTCGTGAATGATCTTGTAGATGGAGCTGATGAGAAAGTACGGCCCGAAGGTCCGGCACAGAGCGAGGAACAGCGAAGGCTCACGTGTCTTCTGAGGAGCATTCGTTATTAAGATCTCAGACTCTTCGATCGGCTGCCGGTCTTTGTTCTCGGTCTTGGTTGAGCGTTTAGGAGAATACACGGCCTTGTCTTCTGACCTGAGGATGAGGAAAATTTGAAGTTAGAAATATAAAACACACACACACCTCTTGCAGGTAAAACCAACAGTGGTTCTACAGCATCTCTGACACACACACTATATGACCAAAGGTTTGTGGAAACCTGGAGCTCGATATCTACTTTTTGAACATCCCATTCCACATTTAGTTCCCATTTGCTCTTATGATGTCCTCCACTCTTCTGGGAAGATGTTCCACAAGATTCAGAGATTCATTCAGCCACAAGGGTGTTAGTAAAGTCAGGTAATGATGTAGGTGAGGAGGTCTGGGGTGCAATCAGTCATCTCAATTCATCCTAAAGGGGTGTCGCGTTGTAAACAACTTGTTTTTAGCGCATGCACGAAATTTGCCACTTCCTCCCTTCGCCTACGTTTTTACGACAGTCTATCTGTATGGATTCTTTCACGTTTTATGTACAGCCTTAAGAATTTCTCGTAAAAGGAGGAAATCCTGACAATTACGCATAACGAGGGAGTGAATGAATGAAAAAATATTTCGAAAATTAAATATCAAATGTAAAAGAAACACCTATTATTGTACATTTTTATAATTTGAGACTAATTTAATTTTTAAAAAAAATTGTATTTGATTAGTCAATTTAATCAATCCAATAATAAAAAAGTGTATTGCATTAATTTGATTGTCACATTTATTTATCTAAATATATATTGTATCTTAAATTGTTTTTAAAAATGAATTTTTATTAATGTTAACTTTTTATTATTAACATTTGTGAAGTTTTATTTTGCATTTCTTTCCCATAACTGTAACCAAATTGAGCCGAACCGTGACTTAAAAAAACGTGAATTTTGTGTACTGTTACACCCCTATCATATATACAGTGGTGTGAAAGTGTTTGCCCCCTTCCTGATTTCTATGTTTGCCACTGTAATGTTTCAGATCATCAAACTAATTTAAATATTAGTAAAAAAAGAACACAAGCGAACACAACATGCAGTGTTTAAATGAAGGTTTTTATTGAGGGGAAAACAAAATCCAAAACTACATGGCCCTGTGTGAAAAAGTGTTTGCCTCCCCCTCCTTAAATAGGACCTGCCTGATAAAGTGAAGTCGACCAAAAGATCCACAAAATCTAGACATCATGCTGAGATCCAAAGAAATTCAGAAACAAATGAGAAAGAAAGTAATTGAGATCCATCAGTCTGGAAAAGGTTATAAAGCCGTTTCTAAAGCTTTGGGACTCCAGTGAACCACAGTGAGAGCCATTATTCACAAATGGCAAAAACATGGAACAGCGGAGAACCTTCCCAGGAGTGGCCAACCGAACAAAATTACCCCAAGAGCACAGCGATGACTCATCCAAGAGGTCACAAAAGACCCCACAACAACATCCACAGAACTGCAGGCCTCACTTGCCTCAGTGAAGGTCAGTGTTCATGACTCCACCATGAGAAAGAAACTGGGCATGGCAGAGTTCCAAGACGAAAACCGCTGCTGAGCAAAAAGAACATAAAGGCTCGTCTCAGTTTTGCCAGAAAACATCTTGATGATCCCCAAGACCTTTAAGAAAATACTCTGTGGACTGATGAGACAAAAGAACTTTTTGGAAGGTGTGTGTCCCATTACGTCTGGCGTAAAAGTAACACCGCATTTCAGAAAAAGAACATCATACCAACAGTAAAATATGGTGGTGGTCGTCTGATGGATGGTTTTGCTGCTTCAGGACTTGCTGTGATAAATGGAACCATGAATTCTGCTGTTTCCAAAAAATCCTGAAGGAGAATGTCCGGCCATCTGTTCGTGACCTCAATCTGATGCAAAATTCCTCCACAGCGCTGTAACAGACTCACTGCAAGTTAACACAAACGCTTGATTGCAGTTGTTGCTGCTAAGGGCGGCTCAACCAGTTAGTAGGTTTAGGGGGCAAACACTTTTTCACACAGGGTCAAGTAGTTTTGGAGTTTGATTTCCCTCACTAATAAAAACCTTCATTTAAAAACTGCATGTTGTGTTCACTTGTGTTCTCTTTTACTAATATTTAAATTAGTTTGATGATCTGAAACATTAAAGTGTGACAAACATGCACAAAAAAAAACTAAGAAATCAGGAAGGGGGGGCAAACACTTTCACACCACTGTATATGCGTTTAGGTGGTTATTTACCCCCCCTGCCAATGTAGGTTTGTTTTACAAAACACTAGCCATCCTATAGCACTGCAGGACAAAAGAGAAAGTGAATCTCACACCTGTTTTGATCTCGCCATAGTAACCGTGCCTCATTTCTGATAGGCTACGGCTCCTAAAGCTCTTAATAGCTGCTCTTTTATGCATTTAACAGACATACTCCCATAACACAACACTTGTGTGAAGAAGGAAGAACAAGAAATATTATACGATTGTATTAATGCCCCATGATTATGGTATTTGAGGTAATTCGAGTGGACACAGAACTCCAGCGCCGCATGAAAGAAAAAAACACTTCCTCCCTCTGAGCAGCAACAGTGTCTGAATCGGTGTTTAATAATAAAAACAAAAACCCAGACGTAGCGGAGACAGCCTGAAAGAGAACGCATTGAGCGTTTGTTTCCCTGCATACGCGAATACGTGACATGCTGTGACTTTTACTGCAGCGCTCGGGGTCGAGCCGGTGGTTACGGTTGCTGGGAAGCAGATGTGCAATGGCGTGATGAGGGTTTGCTCACAGTGCACTTCACACGCCCCGTACACACTGCTGCTGCTGCACCGCCAATGAAGAACGTCAGAAGGATGTCTGTCTGGCTGAGAGTCAAGTAGGATGTTGAAATGAGAATGTCGTGCTGGTTAACAGGATCCCCTACGGATTTCAACAAAACAATCTAGAAACGCTTTAAAGTCTGGTTTGGGGATTGTGCTGCAATTTCTTTTTTCCTATTTTGAAACCAAAGTTTTCCTCGAACGTGCCTTGAAGACACTTTCATCGGTTTTAGGTTGCATTCGATGGATGGATGGATGGATGGATGGTCACATATACATTACAGCACAGTAGAATTCTCTTTTATCATATTCCAAATTGGTAGGAGGCTGAGGTCCAGCATTAAGGATTGGGGCCTTTTCCAAGGGCCCAACAGTGGCAGCTTGGCAACACTAGAGCTTGAACCAGCAACCTTCTGATCGTTAACCCAGAGTCATGAGTTCAAATCCCAGCACCACAAAGCTGCCACTTGGGGGGGAACCGTAACTTGTAAAAATCTAACTTCTAATCCAATCTATTTTTCAAAATCAAATTTGCTGTCATAGGATGGTTCATTTCTGGACATCATCTCATTACTAGTTTGAAGATTTGAATCTACTGGGGGATTATTTTGGATATTTCTAGAAATAAACGCTTTCAATGAGCCAGATGCAAAATGCAGACTGAAGGCAGCTGATTTTCTTAAAAAAAAAAAAAAAAAAAAAAAAAGAAACCTTTTGTTTCTATGCAAAAGACTTGGTCATTTAACGACATGAAGATCGACTTTGACCAAACAAATCTAGAACTGTCCAGATGTTCCACTTTATTCTCAGTGAAAAATCCTCCCTCGGCATGAAGAACAGCTTCACACGCTCTCAGCAACCGGACACTTCGTTTCTCCAAACATTCGGATAAAAAAACTTTGCTGTGCCTCTTGTAAAACTCGCCGGAGATGTTCTTCACTAGTTGGAGATTTTTCTCTTTCTTGTGATCGAGTTCATCCCAGAGCAGTTCAATAGGATTTATTTGTGGTGACTGGGCAGGACATTCCATGATAGACATCACTCCAGACGTCTGTCTGCCCTCTAAATAACGCTTACTGAGGTTGGACGTATCCGTCGCTTTGACTCAACGTTTTGTTGTATGATGAAGTCGCTTCCAAGAGTCCAGATGGAATGGTTACCATGTTGTACCAGGAAGTGAAAGTAACCAAGTCTCCAAAACAACCCGAACCATTACGTTTCCACCTCCATGTGTGACTGTGAGGATGATGTGGTCTGATCACATCTTCTCTCCTGTTCTCCTTCTTACACAAGTTCTTCTCCAGCTTGGACTCCACAGGTTTTCCTTCCACTCATTTACTGTCCAGTTCTTTTGGGGGGTTTTTTTTCCCCTTCTAAAAACCATGAAACTATAAACCAGGTATTTCCACACTTTGGATTTTATTTTATTTATTAAATATTTTTTAAGACTGTTATAAATCTTTTTCCTCCAGCATGAAAATGAAGAAGTTTCTCTCAACGTTTCTCCGTTACAGAAAACAGAAGTGAGATCTAGAAGTGCTACAGCAGCAGGTCATTAGTGTGGAGTGTCAGACCACAGAGAAAAACAAAAGCAGGTCAGATAGCAGTGAGTCATTCCATTGACTGCTTCTGCACAAGATAAAAAACAGAACACGTCTCTCCACGACACTGCTGAGTCATCATCACTGAATGCTGAGTCACTATGATGAAGCTAAAATACGCTCCTCACTGACTGCTGTTTCATTCCTACACATCTGGAGCACCTGGCTGTGTTCCAAATGCTACTCAGTGGTTAAGGCATTGGACTTTGGATCGGAAGGTCACAAGTTCAAATCCCGCCACTGCTGGGCCCTTGAGCATGGCCCTTAACCCTCTCCTGCTAAGTTGTAAGTCACTCTGGATAGGGGTGTCTGCCAGATGCCATAAAAGTAAATGCTAATGCACTCCATTACATCACTCCCTCATTGAACCCCCCCTCTTTCTAAACCTTACAGCACTCGGACACAAGAGAGAGAGAGAAAAGAAGATCAAAAGGAGAAAGAAAAAGACCGAAAGTAGAATAAAAGGGGGAGAGAAAAAGAGAGAGAATGATGTTCGTTGGGAGTGACGAGGATGGACAGGATTAGAAAGGAGTTTATTAGTGGGACAGCGCATGTAGGACGTTTTGTAAACAAGGTGAGGGAGGTGAGATTGAGATGGTTTGGACATGTGCAGAGGAGGGACATGGGGTATATCAGTAGGAGAATGCTGAGGATGGAGACACCAGGAAGGAGGAAAAGAGGAAGACCAAGGAGGAGGTTTATGGATGTGGTGAGGGAAGACATGCAGGTAGTTGGTGTGAAAGAGGCAGACGTAGAGGACAGGGGGGGTATGGAGACGGATGATCCACTGTGGCGCCCCCTAATGGGAGCAGCCGAAAGAAGAAGAAGAAAGAGAGAGAGAATGTGTGTGTGTGTGTGTGTGTGTGTGTGTGTGTGAGTGAGAAAGCGGGAGGAAAAGAGTACAAATTTTTTTTTTAAAAGTGAGGGAAAGAAAAGAGAAGAGAAAGAAAGAGGGGGGGTTTGAGAAGGAAAGACAGAAAGAGAGAAATAGTGACAGATCTTCATCAGAGAGACCAAAAGATTTGGTTGAACTCTGACCTTTTGACTTTGCTGCATTCGTGGTTCCAGCGGCAAACCAGCTGCGGGACGACAACCTGAGACTCGTCATCTGCATTTAGAGACCATAAATCTTTCTCTTCCAGCGGCTTCTTATAGCCGCATACCATCAACCTGTAGATAGATAGAGAGATCGAGCGATAGATCAAGAGGTGTGATGACGGATTACATGAACTGATACAAACCGGAAGAGAGACACACACACTTGGCCGATAAACAGAGAGAGTCAGGAAAGACAAAACCATAGAAAGACAGATTAAGCAGATGAGACAAAAAGACAGACACACAGACAAAAGACACACCAACAGAAAAACAGATTAAACAGACAGGAAGGACAAACAGAAAGACAAATAAGACAAAGATCAAACAGACAAGACAGAAAGACAAACCATCTATAAGATTAAACAGACAAGAAAGACAGAAGAGAAGACACATCACATACCCCACCATTTAAAATAAAAAATGTCACCAGTCATGTATCTTTGTATTTTATGATCCCGAACTTTAGAAACGTTCTGTTGTGTTCTTTGGCGTGAATCTTCTCTTCACCCCCCACAGTTTTCTTTTTCTTTTTTATCACAACCTTTACGTGGAAAGTAAAACGAGGATGAAAACATTTCGTACACCACTTTCCACGCACGGGTTGTGATAAAACAATTAAACCTGACGGGAGAAAGTGTGCACCTGTAAGTAAACCCTGAGCCCTTAGACGCCAGAGCGCTCCAGAGTTTAGCGGGTGGTGCGTCAGTAATATGGTCTGTGGGGAAACACTGTGTTCCGTGTGGTATAGTTAAATGGACTAATCTTTTTGTATTTGAATTACTCAAGTTACTCAAGAACTCGTTTCAGCTCTAAACCCAACACAACCAAACACACCACCACCCAACAAAAACCCAATCCAACAAAAACCCCCTCCAACACAAACCACACCCACTCCAATCACACCACTTCTGCAATTCTAAAACTCCAAGGAATGCTTTTAATAAATTAATTAATTAATTAATTAATTAATTAATTAATAAATATCTCACCCTGTGATCCACCAGAAGGTGATTCTGGACAGAAAGCTGGCTCCTGCTTCTGGACATGGATTCTAAAACAGAGCGAACAAAAACACAAAACAATAAATACAAACAAATAAAGATTGCTCTTGTAATGGCAACCAGTGTTAAAGCGTCCAATGACTAACAGCACTATCCATCCCGGAACTGCGTTTCTGATTGAGTTTAAACATCGTCTAACTGGACATTAGGGTGTTTTTTTTTTTTTTTTTTTTTGCTCAAACGATTCTTTGAAAAACATTAAAAACAGCCTCTGACAAGCTCTGGTTTCTGTGTCTGGGTTTCCTGGTTGCCAAGCAACAGTGTTTAAGAGTTTCATTCCAAATTGTTCACCAGGCCGTGATCGGACCTCGGGTTCGGCAGCGGTCAAGGCTCGGATCAAGAACTTTTTGATACCACCTCGTATGTTCGAGTGTCCGCAAACTTTTGTCTTAACAGAAAATCTGCTACTATTGAAACAACTTCTATGGTGGAAGAGAAATTCTATTAAGGACATAACAGGTTCCCAGGCACTTGATCAGAGCAGAGAACAGTGCAATGGGGGTAAGATTCAGTCGAGTCGAGTAGCAGGTAATTTTTTGGTTCGGAAACAATAGAAAGAATGCAGCAGACTCGTTCTATCCATTCTAATCAAAGGAAGTGAATTCCAGTGGTTACGTCATTGGGTTTTGGCGTGGCTGGGATTTGAACTCACAACCTTCAGATCCAATCTGCCATTCCTGAGCCCCTGAACAAGGTCCTTAACTGCTCAGTTGTAAGTCACTCTGGAAGAGACCGTCTGCCAAACGGCGTAAATGTAAAACCGTTCCTAGAACATTCTAGTCCCTCATTCCTTTCGGTCGGTGGTGACAAAGTTGTTGAGGTATTCCAGGGTCTGGTAGAGCTCAGCTTGATTAGAATTCCCCATCTGTTGGAATGTAAACCTCGTTCAGAAATTTGAAAGGGCAGAAAAAAAATGAATGAGACACACCCACAGAGCAGGTAAAACAGGTGGCGTTCGGCTCAGATTTGCTCCAACAAGGATCATTCCTTGTTTTGTTTTTTTTATTAAAAGAATAAATAAATAAATAAATAAATAAATAAATAAAAATAAAAAAAAATAATAAAAAATAAATAATTTTAAAAAAGTAATTTAAAATTGATTTTTATATTTTTATTTATGATTTTTGTATTTATATTTTGATGTAATATGGCAATTCAATACAATAAATGCGTTTAGTTTTCACAGATGTTCTTGTATGAAAATTTCTGCAATAACAATGTAAATTTTTCTAGAAAAGAAAAATTTCATTTTTAAGAGACTATGCTTCCTCTCATATATTTAGTATTAGCTCTTTAATAAAGAAAAAAATACTTGTTATCAAAGCGAACTCCATGAAGATTACATGGGTTGGAGTAGATCTCCTGCTATAGAGCTCCAACCCTATCCAACACCTTTGGAATGAATGTAAACACTGACTGCACCCCAGGAACCTCCTCACCACACTTACATCTGTACCTGACTTCAACACCCTTGTGTCTGAACTCACAACCTTCTGATCAGAAGTCCAACATCTTGTTGCAATCACTGTGAACTGTGCATCCCCTGATCCTCCCCCTCCCCCTGATCCAAGACTTATCAGTCAGGATTGATTTGTGAGTTCTCCTAGAACTTGAAGCTACTAGAAAACTTCCAATATTATTGACGCTTTTATCCGTGTTGTTATTGTTTTCTGTTCTTATTCCACTCACAGAGTCTTTGACGGTCGGGGAGAAGAGCGGCAGCCGGTCAGATATGCAGGACAGGATGAGGGAGATTAACAGCAGGGCATAGTAAATGTAGAACGTGGTGTATCTGAAGATGTTTACAGAGTCAGGCTGGAGAAGAGGGGAAAAAAAGAATGAAATTCACAAACCATTTAAATAAATAAATAAATAAAAAAAAAACACCACATTCTAATTATTACACATATTAAACACAGTCATGGTGTGTGTGTGTGTGTGTGTGTGCCGTAGATTTTATTGTACGACATATTGACACTCCGTATCTTCATGTCTAAATATTTATAATCCTCTATATCTCACACTGTAGAATCCTGAAATCTGATTGGTCAGAAGGTCTTGATTCAGTTACAATTAACAGGCACAAAAAATAAATAAATAAATAAATAAATAAATAAATAAAGGAACCATAGCAGCCTCGGCACAACCAAATGAAATACCACAGCAACAAACCACTAACACCCTAACAACCCCATAGTCCAGCAACCACCCGAAACACCCAAACAGTCATCTGAATCACCACTATATCAACCATCTACCATGCAGAATCAAGCACCCTTAAATACCCTAACAAACAACCAGGCAAAACCCTAGCAACCACCATAGCCTCAAAGGCACCAGTCATCTGAACTACCATCTCAACCATCTACCAAAACACTAGCAACCACCTGGAACACCACAGAACCCACACTCGAAACCAAAAATACCATAACAACCACCTGAAAAACCTACCACCACACAGGAACCATGTAGAATCACACAAGCACCATTAAACAACCAGGCAACACCCTAGCAACCACCATAGCCACCAAACCAACATGTAGTCATCTGAACTACCATAAATGCGCTAGCACCCATCTGAAACCAACCACAGCAAGCAACATCCAAACAACCTGATAGCAACACTCTTGCAACCACCAGAAAAACCCATCACCACACACAGGAACCATGTAGAATCAACAAGCAACCTTAAATACCATAACAAACACCTAGAAACCACCAGAGGTACCTACAGACTAAAAACACTGACACACAAACTCTTGAATACCAAAGCAACCAAGTAGCAACCCCTTAGCAGTCACATGGAAAACCACCATACCAAGCACACAAGAGTACCCTGGGATCAAAGACATTCACATCTCTATAGCAACACCCTAGCAACCACATGGAGTATCCCAATATATATATATATATATTAACTTAGCAACCACTTGACATGATTGGGAGATGATATCTAGGGAAGGAGTCTCCAGTGTCAGCACGAGGTTCTCAAACAATCTTAATGAACTTCTAAAGACAAAATGAAGTGCACACCATTTTATTGTCAATACAGGTGAAGAAACAAAAAATATATAAAGTGGGCGTGGCCTATCAGGTTTCCCGATTCCTCACCTCGTTTAGAGCCTGCAGGATTTTGGAGCGAAATGTGACTGTTGCGCAAAGTAAAGCGATGAGCCAGAAGTTCAGCATCACTCCGGAGGACTGGATGCCCTTCATCCGCTCGTACTGGATGAAAAACGCCGCTAGCAACTGTTGAACACAAAAACACAAAAGATTTTAAAATCTAAATAAAACTTGTGTTTTAATATATTTATGTCCATGAATATTCAATTATTCGTAATTGCATTTGATTTGATTAAAACGAGCTCGTTAACATACACCTGCAATTAGAAAACGGATCTACACACTTTTGGCCAATCAGAATCGAGGATTCTGTGCCATGCCGTGAGTGATCCGATGTGTGTGTGTGTGTGTGTGTGTGTGT
>JAAIIK010000034.1:4044233-4057935 GCA_014706435.1 Silurus glanis | reverse complement strand
CACCAAACACACACACACACACACACACACACACACACACACACACACACACACACGACTGTAATTCCGCAATAAAAACTACGAATGCGTTCAAACATATTGGAATGAAAGCGCATTGTGTGAAAGAAAAGACGTTCGGAGAGCAAACGTTAAACAATAGTCCACCTTTTATCCAAATCCGTATTCGCTGCACTTCAAACACACGTCTTTTCAAACTTTTCAAACTCACTCATCTTTTATTCCACAAAAAAAGAAAACCTGATCGTACCTGAGTCCAGCTGCTGAAACTCTTACGATTCAGACACGTCTATTTTTCTTTGATTCTTTGTCTGCTTTTCTTTGTCTCTACTCTTTCTCTGGTGTTTCCTCTCTTTTCCGCCTGTCTTTATCTTTCTCCCTTATTTGTGTTTCTCTTAGTCCTTTTATATCTCTCCCTCTTTTTCCTGTCTCACGCTATCTCGTTCTCTCTTTCCTTCAGTTTTCTCGGTTTCTTCCTGTCTCTATCTATCTCCCCCTCTAATCTCTCTTTTTTTCCCCCCAGTCTAATCTTTGTCCATCTTTCTTTCTCCTTGTCTGTCTTGCTCTCTTCTGTCTCGTTCACTCTGTTATCTCTCGCTCTCACTTTCAATTTCTAATACTTCTCGTGATTTTTGCAGGATGGTGAAGCGGAAGAATTTTGAAAAAGAGAGGGTGATTTCAGATGGAGAAAAATTAAAAGGGGGGGGGGGGGTTGCAGATGAAAAAAAAGATGAAAAGAAGAAAGAAAAAGAAAGAAACAAAGGGAGATTCCAGATGAAGAAACATGAAAAAAAAAAATCTGAAAAAGAGAGAGAGAAAGAAAGGGGGATTCCAGATAAAGAAACATGAAAAGAAAAGGAGAGAGAGAGAGAGAGAGAGAGAGAGAGAGAGAGAGAGAGAGAGAGATACATAGAGAGCGAGAACATGAAACTGAAAGAGAGAACCAGCGGAAAGAGACAGAAATGGTGGTGCAGATACGGAGCAATAGTAAGAGAGAGACAGAATAAGTCCTCAAAAAATGGATAGCAGAGGGAGAGAGAGAGAGAGAGAGAGAGAGAGAGAGAGAGAGAGAGAGAGACAAAGGTTGGCAGATAGAAACATTTAAGAGACCGTCACTAGTCCACTTCCATCAGAATCACAAGACAGGATTGTCCTGTGCTTCAGCTATAAATACATCCGTGCAGCACAGATCTTCTGTGTGTGTGTGTGTGTGTGTGTTGAAAGCCCTGCTGAAAAAAAAACTCTTACCAGATGTTTTAAGAAGTAAATTATTTTTAGGCGCTCAGGTACGCATTACAGCGAAGGGGGATTTTTATTTATTTATTTATTGATATTTATTTATTGAGAGCGGTATCTAAACAACAGGAACAAACAGGTGTGTCTGAGCGTGTACAAGAACTGGTTACTTTGCTGAATTGCAGATGTTCTGCTTCGAAAAAAACATACCAAATCCAATGCTTGAGGGAAGAACAGGAAGAGGCGGATAAAGGAATGATTTTTTCTGCGAGAACACTTTCATCCACACAAAAACACCACAACGGCCAACACGTGGACCAAACAGGAAACAACTCCCCAAATCACTGTGCGTTACACAGAGAAAACAAACTACAACGCGGCCTTTGTTTCTATAGCAACTATTCATTCACACACACACACACACACAATATGAAACAAGGAGGCATTTATTTATCAGGATTTCTTGCCTGGCCATGTATCACCATGGCAACCAGTTTAAAAGTAATTTTCGAAGATAAACTATAAATCTGCAAGTCAGCTGTATTTCTATAAAACCGATAAATGCCGATATACTGATATATCGTCCGAGCCGTACCTTGAAACTTTCTAGTTCGGCGCGTAGCCTGTTGTTGGTGGACAGAAGTTCACGGTTTCGCGATTCGCACTGCTTCAGTTCAGTCTCGAGTTCGGCTTCGTAGTCTCGACTCATCTGCTGGAACTCCTGCAGCTCGTCTTGAGCCTCGTCCGCTCTGGAAAAACACAGTCGATAAGAGCGTGTCGAATATACACACTGTGTGTAGCATTAAAAACACCGCGTTCTGAGGTTACAGCAAAACGCATCACAGAGAAAACGTTTCGCAAACTATAAACAATAGATCTGAATGGGAAGCAGCACCTCTGCTGGTGCTGAGCTGCTTGCTCCCTCCAGTAATCCCGCTCTTCCTCGATGGAGGAAAACGACGGAGGTTTGGTGTCACCCATCACTTTCCAGGACGATCAGACGGTTCTTCTAAAACAGAGAAAAATAACAAAAAACTTCATACAAACAATAAACTAAAAATCTAATGACTTCCATAAACCGGCGTATTTTCAGCTAGACACAGACATCACGAGCGCATCTGCATGTTATCGATTGATGCATCAGCCAATAGCATTTGAGATACGACTTGCCAGACTGCTCACTAAGCCACTCACGTGCAATTTCTGTTGGTGTATTCTGAATCACGAGGTCACATGACCACCACACGCTACAATTCCCTGGCTAGGATTGATCAAAGTTTACCCAATAAAAAATTCATTTATTAATTTAAAAAAAAAAGGCAGCATAAATTTGCTGCAAAAGAAACGCTACTCTTAATTTTAATTATTTTTATAGTGTGTTTAAATAAATGAACATTAAACGAATAATGGAGGAGACGTTTTTATATTTTTTCTATCAAGAATATATTGTGACCGATCACAAATGCCTTAATTATAAAATATTTAAATTTACTTTTAACATTGTACATTAATACAGAAGACATCCAGACTATGAAAGACCACATATGGAATTATGTAGTAAATAAAAATATGTTGAACAACCCAAAATATGGTTTATATTTTAAATTGTCCAAAGTAGCTACATTTAGCTTTGATGCTAGCTTGGCAAACTCATTGCATTCTCTAATCATATTCACAAGGGAGTCAACTGGAACAGTTTTCAGCACATTTCTTGCCTTCTGAATGTGCTTTAAACCATCAGTTGTCAGTCATTTCCAGAAAAATCTCAAAAACTTTAAACCCCAAGTGCGGCCTCCAAAACCATCAAACGCTATGATGAAACAGGCTCTCATGAGGACTGTCCAAAGAAAGAAAGACCAAGAGCTACCTCTGCTGCAGAGGATAACTTCATTAGAATTACCAGCATCAGAAACCACAGATTTAGAGAAATACTCCTCAGAGTTCAAGCAGCAGACATATAACTTCTGTTTAGAGGAGGTCTTCATGGTCGAAAATGAGGCAAAGAAAGATAACATTGGAAGAACAATAATGTAAAAAATAATAAAACTAAGTAAAACCATTGTAAGAGATTGTGTGTCTCATATACATATACACACACACACACACACATATATTATAATGTATCATAGCATCAATGGCACGTTATTAAAACAAAACTGTATATATATATATATATATATATAGTTACATAGTTTTTTTACTTTTAAGTCAAAACTTTAAATTAATTAAATAAATTCAGATTTAAGTCTTCAAAGTGCCAGAAATACGGTATTTTATTTTATTTATTTTAAGTAAGACTTTAATAAGACGTCATATGTGTATATGTTACACAGATTTTGATGAAATTTGTACCTAATTGTCTAAAGTATATTTTATTTCATTATTTTTTTTTTCTGTTAGCCGTTGATGCTAACCAGCGCTCGCGACTTACCCAAACTTCACCAAATGTCCCTCCGGCTTCTGCTCTGACGCCCAAAACAAACAGATAGCCCTTTTTTCAGGTCTCGGGTTCAATGTTTTAATACAGTTTTTAGTAATTATAGTAAATAAATGTAAAACAATTGAGTAAAAATCTAAAGACTTTTCAAACAATAGAGAGAAAAGAAAAAAAAAATCTCCTCCCGGTTCGGTTCCTCTACCGGACTCTCATCTGCGCTCGTGGAACTACTGAACGACTGCCGCGTGATCCTGCGAGCTTCAGCTCATACGCACTTAAGATGAAGACGACTCCATGGCTTGGAGATCGGCCAATGTCGCGCACTTCCTAGTGACCGTCACAACCGATTTGGATTGGATCATTTGTAATGTGCCGTCATTAGAGAGAGAGATTTGATTGGTCGGAACGGGGGTCGACGCCAAGCAGAGCGGTTACTGAGTATCGGCTGCCTTTTTTAAAATGTATTTATTATTATCGGTATTTTATGCAAGATTAAACAACAACGCAATAATGAACCGATTAGCAGCGAATCTATTTTCTTTTTTTTGTTTTTTTTAAATATGACAATTTTTGTTTGTTTGTAACAATTCGATATAATCTGAATTTGAAAAATATCAAAATACTTTTTTTGCTTAGTTTTATTTTCTTTTATTGGGATTTTTTTAATTGTTAAATGAATAAAAACAAACAGTCTAATACAGGGTGTTTACATATGAGAACAGAAACACAAGGGTTTTCACTATATTGGAAAATATAATCATGCTAATAATGATCTATCTATCTATCTATCTATCTAAAAAACAGATTGAATATAGTAGTGAATACTGTATAGTAACTGCATCAATG
The DNA here is from genome assembly GCA_014706435.1 of Silurus glanis. NCBI lineage: Eukaryota > Metazoa > Chordata > Actinopteri > Siluriformes > Siluridae > Silurus > Silurus glanis. The sequence goes on along the minus strand of JAAIIK010000034.1, from coordinate 4,053,398 downwards.
TAGTAATTGATTGATTTTCAGAATGACATTCAAGTCATTTTGCCTTTTATTAGTCACACTTTAAAACGTGTTCATTTGCTCTTACATCAAACTTACCCAGGAGGCCTTTCTGCTTCCTCCACTTCATTCCAATAAATCAAATAAGGTCAAAAAAGAAAACTCTGCTCTTTTATTTCCCAAACTACTCATTTCCAAAATGTTTTGGAGTATTATGGGCCCTGATTATTTACACATTTGCCTTAATTGGAAAGATCACATGTTTAAGAATGAGCAGTGTGTAAATCTATGAGGAATAAAAATACTTGGCACAAACCCCTGGCATTTTCTGGCCTCGGGAGGTGTTTTTTAGATTATTTTAGTCTTTTACTTTATTTGGACATTTATATAGTTTTAAATGAGTGCACTCAGCTTTTGTTTATACTCCACAGAGAAACAGGGTCGCCAAAAGTATGTGGACACCTGATGATCATAACCACACAGACCTTTCACACACGTTTCCACTAAACACACAATTGCAAGAAAAAATCTGTTGCAATCCTGGTCCCTGATCTTCCCAAACCCTATTCAAAACCTACAGGATGAACTGGTACATCAACTATATGCCTGGTCACCTTTTTTAATACCTACAAAAGTATTGGGACACCCAACATTCATATGCGATTTTTCCGCAAACTGTTACAAGGATGAAGGCACACAATTGTAGAAGACGTCTTTGGATGCAGTGGCATGAATTTTTCCCTTCACTTCTGAACTAGGAGACCCAAACCAGATCCAGCATGAAAATGCTCCTGTGCACAAAAAGCCAGCTCCATGAAGATAAACTTTACATGGTTTGGAGGATGAATGTTTCATGCTGACTGCACCCCAGGCCTCCTCACCTCACCTACATCAATACTTTACTAACAGCCTTGTGGCAGAATGAATTTCATACAAATCTCCACAAAATCTAGGGGAAGATCTTCCCAGAGGAGTGGAGCGAATAATAACAGCAAACAGAAATTAAATAAGGAATGAGATGTTTAAAAAGCATGTTTGAGTATGAATCATATATAAAAATTTATATCGTTGGTCCGGGACAAACGATTTCATTTCATTCCTATAGCCAAACATAAAAAGTTACGGTCAGGTGAATAGAAACCTTCATAAACTGCTACTATTTTGCCAAAGACAACAAAATAATCGGATAAATCCCAACAATCCCTGTACATAAAGATAAAGAGCGAAGGTGGTAAAGACTTCGCTCAAACCCAAGACGTCCCTGTATTTATAGGCACCAATCAATAAAAACATCATATACACAACAGGGGTTCCCAAACTAAGGCCCGCCCCCTATATTCAGGACGGCCCACTGAACAAAGCCAGACATATTTTAAAGATTTAATTTGAAATGTTTTAATTGCATCATATCTGTATTTTATAATAAAATAATGTATCTCAAACCAAAAAGTCACTCGGTTAATAAAAAGAGGTCAAGGCACCAATAAATGCCTATAGTTTTTCCGGCTTCTGTTCCGCTGTCGTCACAAGAGCGGCCTCTAGTGACGGATCACTGAAACCACGTGGTGTGTGTTTTCACACACAAGACAAAGCGCTGCACGGAGAGCACTATATTATACTTAATTATTCATAATTTATTAATGATAAGTATATTTATTCATGAATATACTCATTTATTTAATAGGGCACATTTTCATGACTTTCATGAGTTTTTCTCTTTTATTAAGTTCACTACTATTTTACATGGTGTTACGTTAAAATGGATACTGAATAAAATACAATCGGTTGATGAATCGGTTCTCAGTAAATACGATCCAAACTTGGACAAAGTAATTCCACAATTGGTCAACCCCTAGTTATTAACAAAACCGAATCATTTGTTAGATTCACCCTCCAACCATATACACATACAAGCCCTTTAAATAGGTGATTGAATCTTGAAAGGTAATGCTCATTTGTCTGTATGGTGCATGAAAACCAATCTAGAACATTAGGAGGCGTAATAAATACATTTCCAATACTGGAAGTCTAAAGGAAAAATAATGTGGCCGTCAGAAAAAAGTTTTGTGGACCCCTGGTATACGGTATGAACAGTCTGGACTGTAATACGAATCACACACCTGCAACTCATCACACACTTATAGCCCCAGTGTGTTCACCTAATTGTAGTTAGATTACCCCCCCCCCCCCCCCCACCCCCGAGTGAAAGAAATTCAGTCCACGCAACTTAGAATCGTAGAATTTCCCCCAATTTAATAGTTTTGTCATAGAAGTTTTGCTTTAATAACATGTAAGCACGCTCGAGCGCTCTGCAAGAACGCTACAAGAGGAAACCCGAGGCGTATGTATGCGCATGTGTTCGTGTGCGTAGAAGTGAAGGGAGACGATACGACCGAGACACCGAATCACATTTCCGGCTTTTTTGACTGGTTACAGTTACACAAGCGAACTCTGGTCCACATTTTTTTTTATAATGGCGTCTTCGCTGTACACCGTGTTCCTCTGGATTGGAAAAAAAGAAAGAAAATAAAAAAGGTATATATAACACACGCGATCGTCGTCTGCGAGTCTGCTGCCGGGAGACGGAAAATAAATGGCACTGCTGAGCTCTCAATATGAGAAAGCTGACAACGTGTGAACTCGATTTCTGTTCTTTGCTTACAAACGTATTTCTTGTGAAAGATGTTTTCGTGAGATGGTTCTTCAGGAGGGCGGGGGAGGCTCGGAAACGTGTTGCTCCTGCAGCGACGCACACGCCACTCTCGTCCGTGTTGGGGTTCTCTACGACATACACACACACTCGCACACGCGCATACACACGCACGCACGCGCTCTCGCACACGGAGGTTTTCAGTCTTTCTCAGCAACAAGCTTCAACACTTTCCCAATGGCAATGGTCTTTCCTGAAAGAGAGACAAAACATGAAAATATTCCAGAAGGTTCTAGATTAAAGCAAAAGGAAATTCCTTTGAATAAGCATTTATATATACACACACACACACACACACACACACACACACACACACTACTGACCTTCGTCCCTCAGGGTGAACCGGCCCATCTGGGGGAAGTCTTTGAATGTCTCGAGGCAGATGGTCCCAGCGGTTCGAAGGCGAGCGATGCAAACTTGGTCCTGTTTGACGAAGCGAGGTCGCGTCTTGCTCTTCTCACCCGTCTTTTTGTCCACCAAACAAATTAAGGCCTGCACAAGACCACCACACCAATAAATGCTATGCCACAAATGAAAAGATCTGGCAACCCATATCAAACTGGGTCAAACTGGAGTTGAGTTCAGGATGGGGTCATAGTGGTGATTGTCACCTCAGTATCTATTATTTTGGTATGTGATCTCCATGCAGTAATTTCTTTGAAGTTACACATCAAATGTCTATTCGAAAAATTGACACAATGCTGAGAAATACAAAAGAGGAAAAAGTGGTAATGCAGAATTTTAGTTTTTACCGTAATCTGGACTTCCTCAATGCAGGTGTGAATGTGCAGGACTGCATTGTAACCTGGGCAGATGATAGACTTGTGTTCAATAATAACGATCTGAAAAAAACAACAACAAAAATGAATGAATGAAAGAAACACTCATATGCTTCAACAAGGTTCGTACCTAGACGCCAATAAAGTGATCTGACGAAGGACACGAAGCATGTAGTCGAGTTAATTAAACATTAAATAGCTATTAAATATAAAATTTCTTCTATTAAAGTTCTTGCTTTATGCATCCTCTAAGACTCGTAGAACACACTATGTTTTTGGTTTTGTTCGACAAACTGCAAAATCATCAGAATCTATTTTACCTGAGCGTCGAAGGTGCGCCCCGAGTGACAGAGGTTCTCCGGAGTGCACAGGATGAATCCGGGCAGGATCTCTTCTTCCTCGATGCCTTTGAGTCGAAGCTTCAGGTTTTCTCCGGGTGCTGCGTCGTCCGTCTCGACGTCATCTGAAAGCAGGCTCAGCACCTCCACAGTGTGCTACACGAACACGCACGCATTTATGCACACGCATAAGCAAAAGTGACACAATTTCCCTCAGTAAATATATTTCTAAAGGTCCTATTGACATGAAATCTTTACCAGATGTTGGTAACAACCCCTACAATCCACAATGCTTTTGGCCCATTCTTACTCACAAACACTCATCAAATCTTGAAGTTTCTGTGGGCCTCTTGTATGAACTCTGATCTTTTGTTCTTTCCATAGATTTTCAATTGGATTCAACTCAGGTGATTGTCTCGACCATTCCAGCAGCTTTAATTTCTTTCTCTGAAACCAGCTTCCAGTTTCCTCAGCTGTGTGTTTGGGGTCATCGTCTTGCTGAAATGTCCACCCTCGTTTCATCATCATCATCCTGCTAGATGGCAGCAGATTTTTTATCAAGAACGTCTCCGTACATTTTTCCATTCATCCTTCCTTCGATTATATGAAGTTTGCCAGTGCTGAAAAACAGCCCCACATGATGATGTTCTCACCTCTAAACTTCACTGTTGGTATGGTTTTTCTGGGGTGATGTGCAGTGCCATTTGTCCTCCAAACATGGTGTGTATTATGGAAGCCGAAGAGCTCAATTTAGATCTCATCTGACCAGACTTTATTCTCCCAGTATTTCACAAGCTTGTCCAAAATGTTGTGCAGCAAAGCTTCGACATGCTTTTTCTTCAGAAATGGTGAAATGATGTTCTTTCCACTTCTGGATTATGGACCCAACAGTGTTTATTAGAACATTCAGAAGTTTAGAAATCCTTCTGTAACCAATGCAGTCAATATGTTTCGCAACAATTAGGTTGCAAAGATCTTAGAGCTCTTTGTTTTTACCCATCACGAGATGTTTCTTGTGTGACACCTTGGTAATGGGACACCTTTATACAGGTCATCAGTTGGGACTGAAGCAGCTGATATTCATTTTCACTGACACGGGGCAGGACTGCTTTCTAATTACTGATTGATTTCAGCAGGTGTCTTGTCTTTCCATGCCTTTTTTCACCTCCCTTTCTTTGTGTTCAATACGTTTTCCCCCTGTGTCATTTCACATTATTGCACATAACTTATGGACATGTGTGGTTTGATTTATTTGTATGTGGGGACTGCATGGGTTCTTACCAACATCTGGTAAAATCTTGTGTCAATAGCACCTTTAGAAAAATATTTATTGAGGAATAAGTTGAAATGTTCAATACTTATTTTACCTGCTATATATATATATTTATTTATTTTTGATATTTTCAAAGCTAAATAACTCAAACGCAGCCCCTAGTGGCCAATCACTGACATGCCATTTGTTGACGAGACTTTTTCATTCATTTTGGATGCAACTGTTTTTATTTATTACTATTGTATTTATTTGGAGTGTTACTTTTTGTCTTATTTTCCTCAATATTTTTCATTTTCATATTTCATTTAGCACATGTCCTGTGGTCAAATAAGACTAAAAAAAAAAAAACAAGCTGAATGCCCATATTAATTAAATGCCTATTCAATACAAGATATTTACTATTCCTGTGGAAACACCAGGAGATGCTTTCTTACCCTGTTGGGCATCATCACAAGTTGCTGTGCTTTGCTGATGCACCCGGACTCCAACTTGCCCAAAATCACAGTGCCCATGTCCTAGAGAAGATCAGAATGTTTTCATCATGAGCAACATAGAGTTTTTAGTTCTGGACACTATGAACATCTCATATACAACTCCTGACCTTGTTCTGGAAAACCTTACAGTATCTTAGAACAGGTAGGAAAGAAGGAATATATACTACATAGACAAAAGTATTTAAATTCTTCTCCAAACTATTACACCAGTGCCTGACTTTACTAATAACCTTGTGTCTGAATGAAATCTCACAAATCTCCACAAAATATACTGAAACATGGAAAGAGTGGAGGTAATTATAACAAGAAATGGGGACTAAATGTGGAAAGGGGTGTTCTGATGTCTCAATACTTTTGCCTATATAGTGTCCATATCACTAAACAAATCATTAATATCAGAGACAATATTGATTTGGAGACAAAAATGAAAAAGAAAAAAAAAATGCACTTATTTGTAATAGACTTTATAAAATCTTCACCTTGTATTTATCTACAATCGGTAACCTGACTGGTCCGTCGCTGGATCTGCTGAAATGTGGCAAACTGTCCAGGTGTGGAATGAACGGTAATCCTCTGTAAATATACAAAGAGTCAATTTAGATATTTATATAGATAGATACACAAATTTGGAGGAATTAAATCTCCAAACAATAATTAGCATTACTAAAGTTTGGAAAGCATGTCATTAAATCGTGTAATAAAACAATACTGATCTGGTAACAATAAAAAATGTATCATGATCTAATGTATCACAATTCTGATATTAGATCCTAATATCGCCCGCCCCTACACTAGATAATGGTGTATTTTAAATAATGACTAGGTGAATATTCTTAAAGATGATCCCTCCTCAGTTATACAGCACATGTTAATAATCAGCATTACTACAGTTTGGAAAGGGATGTAATATTTGTTGTGTTATCAGTGGTGGACAGTAAGGAAGTGAATGTAATTCATTACTGTACACGACACAGCGAGTCACCAATCAGGATCGAGCGCTCGCTCTGTCTTAAACTCGTTTCGATTGGCGCTTGGTGTATCTACTGATCACCAACATACACTTCAGCGTCAGTTCAACAGCAAGCAGAACATTTAGAGAGGAATAAATGATAAAGGAAGTCCAGACTCGAACTCACCACAACACACGTGGGGTTATTTACATGATTTTTTTTAAGTAGTCAAAAAAAAAAAAAAAGGTTTTGGGTTCATGATCATTGTAATAGAAATCAGTGTTTGACTCATTAATATCATTCAATTAATAGATCAGTGTGTTAAAAGTCTTTTTTCCCCATAAACTGAGTTGATTAAGTAAAGAGTCTTGCTGTCATATTGCTTCTAATTTGTTTACTGATGGGCCAAGAAGCTCTAATAAGTTACTCTGCCACCTACTGGTCGTTAAGGATTTTACAGCATTAATGCATTCACTCTGTTCAACCTCGAATCAGACAGCAAACTTTTGAACAGTTTTTTTTTATTTTTATTAATAATACATTTTATTTGTTAATTCAAGATATTTTTTTTTAAAGATTGCTTCACTACTTTTTTTTGTTTGTATCATTCTGGGATGTTGAAGAAGCTGTTGTGTTGTTGGTTAATGTAACGTTGAGGTGTACAATTTGATTTGTGCCTCTCAAAAATCGACTGTTTTCGGATTTTCAGTAACGTGTGTCTCGGTGATGAGGACGAGGAGTGCATCTTTGAGCCTACGTTCAATACGAGTCGAATACTCAAGTACTGCTCAAATCACTTTTACTCAAGTCATATTGGAATTGGTGACTTTTGCAGTCTATACTTTTACTCAAGGATGATTTGCAGGTACTTATTTTTTTTACACCTCTGATTTTAAAATTTTATTATGTGAAAATCTGATTAGTGCTCACTGGTATTGAAAGTGGACGATATGGCTGTAGATTAGATTTCATTTATTTGGAAACTGACATCTATTCCAGGTAACAATAAGAACTCTGCTCTCCACTTACGTGTACCAGGAGCAGTGCTCCACTGGTTCTTTCAGGTTGGCCCCTGTCAGTCCTGAACATGGCATGAAATGAATGTCTTTTCTGGGATTGAATCCCACCTTCTTCAAAAATGGCACCAGTTTCTCCTTACACTCCTCGTATCTGTGAAGAGACGTTCACAAGCATGATGAAGCGCAACGTCTTTCATTTACCAGACCGAGTTTATCCTGGTCTATAAGCATGAAGACCAGCATTTCGCAGACGCCCTGATCACAGTTACGCAGATTCCTCACCTCTCCAAGCTCCAGTTCACAGTGGGATCGTCCATTTTGTTCACGAGGACGATCAGGTGTTTGACTCCCGCCGTTTTGGCCAGCATGGCGTGCTCTCGCGTCTGGCCTCCTTTCTCGAACCCCGTCTCGAACTCGCCTTTACGCGCCGAAATCACCTGCAAGACATTTCAGAGAAATCACATTTTTGCTCTTCAAGATGATCAGATACAAATGTGAAGGATTTCAGAACATCTCCGAGCACTTTGTTGCAAGAGCAGTTTAATAACACACTGATTTATTTCTATGTATTTCAAAAAACCACTAGGGTGAATATTCTTAAAGATGATCCCTTCTCAGAGATACCATTTAAAACAGCACATCATTTTCCCGATTTATTACTTGAGGTCGATAAAGCCACGAGAACTCTCATAGGGAATTTGCATTTGGGGAAATTCGAAGGGAACAGATTTTAAAAGTGTACCACAAGCTGCCTTTGGACCCGAGCTGGACAGCTGAACAAAAGACACGCCACTACGTACAGGTGAAATTGATTTCCGGGACACGTGACTAGATTTTGAAGGAATATGACGGTTATTGTGCTTAACGACTCACCAGAACGGCCAAATCAGCTTGCGACGCCCCCCCGATCATGTTAGGGACGAAGCTCTTGTGTCCCGGCGCATCCAGGATGGTGAAGTGCTTCTTCTCAGTCTCAAAATAAGCACGGCCCACCTCCACGGTTTTACCCTTATCTCTCTCCTCCTGATTTGTATCGAGGGCCCAAGAGAGGTACCTGAAGGGAGCACAGATTTTTACACACAGATCATTCAATACTCTTCCACGTTGAAGACAGAAGTCTCTTACTAGGACCACATGGAGACAGAAGTAACCTTTCTGAATACATAGAATATCTAAATGGTCCGTTTTCTTTATGAGCAGTAGTAAGATCTTGGTGTGACCACTGAGAGATAAATTTACTCTGATAGTCTTCTTTTATCTAAGGCCCCCTGGTGGTCTAGTGGTTAGGATGCGGCGCTCTCACCGCTGCGGCCCGGGTTCGATCCCCGGTCAGGGAACCAACCCCAGCCACTCTCAGTACCAGTCCCAAGCCCGGATAAATGGGGAGGTTTGCATTAGGATGGGCATCCAGCGTAAAAACATGTGCCAAATCAAACACGCGGATGATCCGCTGTGGCGACCCCTAACGGGAGAAGCCGAAAGAAAAGTCTCCTTTTATCTCAGAAATATTCCCAAGTTTAGAAAGATGACATGGATGCAGGAAAACTAGTTCATGCCTTTCCCCCCCCATTACAGTTACTATGTTAACGGCTTGTTTATAATGGA
>JAAIIK010000034.1:4002124-4015195 GCA_014706435.1 Silurus glanis | reverse complement strand
GCCGTGTCGGTGGATGCAGTGTCGGTGGATGCAGTGTCGGTGGATGCAGTTGCAGGTACATGCATAAGTTGGTGTATGCAGGTGCTGGTGGATATTGCTTTAGTGTATGCATGTGTTGGTGTATACAAATGTTTGTGACTGCAGGTGCTGGTGTGCACTGGCAGTGTATGCAGGTCTTTGAGTCAGTCCATGCAGTGTTGGTTTTTGCAAGTGTAGTTGTATGCAGGTGTCGATGAATGCAATTTATTACCTGGCTGCACAGGTGTTCTCCCAGCCCCGGCCTGCACGCTGCGCTCAGGTAAATGACTGGTGCTTTGACACTGTACACACTGAAGCCCTCTGTAGCGTAATCCTCGTAGCGGGTGTGAATGACGAGCCGACACACCTTCAGCAGCCCGTCTCGCTCGTCCTCGTGGTAATACGCCGAGCCGTTCTCATACCTGCAACAACACACGGAATTCTACTTCCATTTTTACAATCACAGCATTTCATTCAAAATAAAACTCGTGAAACAAAATGCTCCTCACAATGATGTGCAGCTTAAATATAAACATAATCAAATCAAAACAAAAAAAATATTCAATTAAACAGCAAAAACTCAGATTAATAAGAAAACTATAATGCTAATGAGGATGATGATGAGTAAGGTGATTATGATGATGAATGTAATTATAAAGATGATGATGATAAGGAGGAGGGTGATGATTGTGATGATGATGAGGAGGAGTAGAGTGATGAGGAGGAGGAGGAGGATGATGGTGATGATGAAGAGGAGGAGGGAGATGATAATGAAGAGGAGGAGGAAGAGAGTGATGATAAGGAGGAGGAGGAGGAGGAGGGTGATGATGATGATTATGATAATGACAATGATACAAATGATGATGATGATGATTACAATAAGGAGGACGGTAATAATGAAAGTGATGATGAGGGTGATAATGAAGATGATGATGAGGAGGGTAATGATGAAGGTGATGATAAGGAGTGATTATGATGAGGATGATAATGAGGGTGATGATGATGAGGGTGATGAGGAAGATAAGGGGACGAGGAGGGTGATGATGAGGAAAAGAATGATGATAAGGATGATGATGACGGTGATGATGACGGTGATGATGATGAGGGTGATGATGAGGGTGATGATGAGGGTGATGAGGAGGATAAGGGTGATGATGAGGAGGGTAATGATAAGGATGATGATGAGGATGATGATGAGAATGAAGGATACCTGAAGAGTCTGCAGAGCCACAGCGTGGTGTCGGTGAGGATGCGTGTGGTCAGTTTTCTCACGCGGTCTTTATCCAGGATGGAGATGTAAGCAGCCAGGCTGTGACCCAGCAATGCCATGTGACCTTGCTCTCCAACACACTGCATCCTGCTGCGGAAACACACACGCGTGCGCATGCACACACACACACACACACACACACACACGTATAAGGAAACAAATACAGTGAAAGGTTTATTATTAATGCCCTTATCATCTCTACCTCCAGTGCTGTGTGTTTTTCCTCACCGTGGAAATAGAGGGAAGTGTGTGTGTGTGTGTGTGTGTGTGTGTGTGTGTGTGTGTGTGTGTGAAGCAGGGACAGAGATGGAGTGTGTGTGTGTGTGTGTGTGTGTGTGTGTGTGTGTGTGTGTATGAAGCAGAGACCAAGATGAAGTGTGTGTGTGTGTATGAAGCAGAGACCAAGATGAAGTGTGTGTGTGTGTGTGTGTGTGTGTGTGTGTGTGTGTGTGTATTTGAAGCAGAGACAGAGATAAAATGTGTGTGTATATATGAAGCAGAGACTTAGATGGTGTGTGTGTGTGTGTGTGTGTGAAGCAGAAAGAGAGTTGAAGTGTGTGTGGTGTGTGTGTGTGTGTGCGTGTGTGTGTGAGTGTGTGTCAGTACTGAATGGCGCAGGAGATTACCGGTGTCCCTGTTTGTCCTCGTCATCGTGCATCAGGTTCTGGACGAGCTGCAGAATGGTCACAAAATTCTGTCCACTGAAAGTGAGACATGAAGTGAGAGTGAGTGAGGATGAGGATGAAGCCGGCACTGCAGACGTGAGACAGACAGGAGCGAGCAGCATCAACATGGACGCTGAGCTCTGACGCTCCCACACACATGACTCAGACACACTTACTCTCCCTGTAAAGGTCCTGGAATGTCCCTCCAGCTGAGCCGCCGTCTCTCTGTGTCCTGCGCCGTGTCCCTGCAAAACACAAACACGTCACGCTCACGTTCATCCTTAACGCACAAACACCTCCAGATATTACTATACAATATCGACCTTGAAATGAAAGATGTCATATTGCTGGATTGTTTTTATTATAAAGGTGCAATAGGTGATTCTTGTTTTTTATTTCTTACTGGTACAAACATATTGGAAAATATTTTACTAGTAGTTTTATACAATAAACATTTTGGGCATTGAGGCCTGACGTGATTTTTTTTTTTCACATTCCTCCACTAGTATAAGTCACCCTCTGCTCCTGCTTCTTCTTTAAATACGTGTTCACCACTGCCATTTCCACCCTTTTAGCAAAATCTACCACCATCTGTCCTTCCACATTCCTCTCCTTAAAGCCGTACCTACCCAAAGTAGGAAATTATCTCTTCTTATAAATCTTATTACTTTGTTTCTTGTACACGAGTGAAGCTTTGCGTTTACTTTGAACTAATTCTTTCCAAAAGTGCAACTTTAAATATTTTTTACACACATTTTCATGGCGACATCATTTCTCCTGCCACAGCCTGTTGTACTTCCTGTAAACCTTGAATGACAGATGTGTCGAGCAATGAACAATGTTTTTGTGTTCGGTAGTGATTTTGTATCAGTTCATTTGTTTTCTGATTTGTTAATGTGTTTTCTGATGTATTAATGTTTTTGTAATAGTTGAAGTTTTTTTGTATTTGTTTTAGTTAGTTTGTAGTACCGTAATTTCCGAACTATTAAGCGCACCCATATATAAGCCGCACCCACTGAATTTTACAAATATTTTTATTTTGAACATAAATACATGTCTACACTGATGAACTTTACACAGGCTTTAACGAAAGACACGTTACACACGGTGTAACGGGTGAAATATGTTGCGCTTCCTTTAAGAGCAGAGCGGCATTTTGGGAATAGGCTGCTGCCGCATTTTTCCGCTATTACTGCATGTGTGCAAGACCGAGGAATATGTCCTTATTATTTTCTGATGCTCATTTCTAAGTTTCTTTGACTAACCCGTAACGCTGTTGCCAAGAAAAATAAAAAAGAGTTTTGGAAACCTGTCTGTGCTTATATGATTTCTGTTCTGGAGTTTTAGTGAGCTCTCCCATGACCCAGACTCAACGCGTTACAACGGCTTGTATCTAAACAGTAGCCGACCAAGAAAGTCATTGTTCACTGTCTTCCTCCTTCCTTTCACAACTATTTCTCTCGGGAGTTTATCTTTTGGCATCGTCGTGCGTTTAAAAATCACCATCGGTGGAAGTTTTTTCTCCCGATGCCGTGCAGCTCAGAACACAGGTGAGGTGCGTTTTTTCGTTTCCGTTCGGAAATTTCATTGGTCTAATGTTATGGGGTTCAGTTTTTTGGCTTGAAGTTTGTGAAACCGGGAAAAACCCAGGAAAAATTCTTAAATAAGCCGCGGGGTTCAAAACGTGGGAAAAAAGTAGCGACTTATGGTCCGAAAAATACAGTAGTTAATGTTTTTTGAATTAGTTCATTTGTTTTCTGATTTGTTTGTGGTTTTGTATTTGTTTTTTTTGGATTTGTTAATGTGTTTTTGTATTAGTTAATGTGTTTTCTGATGTATTAATGTTTTTGTATTAGTTGAAATTTTTTTGTATTTGTTTTAGTTAGTTTGTAGTAGTTAATGTTTTTTGTATTAGTTAATTTGTTTTCTGATGTATTAATGTGTTTTTGTATTTGATGTTATTGATGTTTTTTGTGTATTTCTTAATGTTTCTTTGTAATTGTTAATCTGTTTTCGGATTTGTTCATTTGTTTTGCACTTATCAGCCACTGTACAAACATCACTGGAAATATTAATAGTGCAATAAAGACTTTCAAGTTATTGTGAACTATCATTATTATTTTTTTTCTTTATAGATGCAATCTGTGATTTTTCTTTTCTATTATTTCTTACTAGTTTAAATACCCTGGAAATAAAATACAATAAAAAATTATTTAAAACATACAATAAAAAAAATCTTGTACAAACATCATGGAAAGTATTTATAATATAATACACATTTTCAACATATCATGTCCTGTCATGATTCTCTTTTATTTAAAGGTTCAATTTGCAATTTTCTGTTATTTCTTTCTAGAACAAACATCCTAAAATATTTATTATACAATAATTTGCAACCAATAGTTTGAGATGTTGTGGATTTTTTTTAAGGGAGTAACAGGCATGCTTTTTTTATTTTCTCTAGTTCAACTACCTTGAAGAAAAATATGATAATGCAATAAACATTTTACAAATATTGTGGCCGGTCATGATCTCTTTTTCGTTAAAGCTGCAACAGGTGATTTATTTATTTATTTTATAAAATGGATTTTATTTTGGGTGGGGGAATTATAATTTTTAAAAGTTTCTTGCTCTTTCTTTAACTACCCTGGAAAAAACTATAACACAATAAACATATCTGCCCATATCTTCGAAATCAGAAATTTATCATCTGTGAAAGGACGGATGCTCGCGTTCGAATTAGCGACATGGTTCCTGAACAGGTAAAATACAAAAATTACCTCAAGCTTTCAAAGCAATTCTGAATAATTACATACTGCCTGAAAAGAGCTGCTATTAAAATATTGTATTAAATCCACTGAATTTTAAAAAAGGTTTTAAATTTTTAGGTTTAAATTATTGAATATATTTATATAAATAAAAATGCTATTTATTAGACCAAAAAAAAAAAAAAAAAAGATTTGTAACATATTATAATTTTTCATTGTTATTACCACATAAAAGAAACATATTTGTAGTAATATATTTTTATTTATTTTATATTCAATATACCATTTTGTTGGCAAAACCGTGAGATTTCTATGTGGACAAACGTTTGTGGACACCTGACCATAAGATTTTTATAATCTTCTTTTTCAACATTCCATTCCTCATTTAGTCTCCATTTCCTGTTATAATAAGCTCCACTCTTCTGGGAAGATGTTCTACTAGATTTTTTTTTTTTTTACAATTACTAGATTTTACAATTGTGCAGAAGGTTTTTGGATGCTGTAGCATGAAATGTTCCCTTCATTTGAACTAGGAGACCCAAACCCAAACATAAACATCTGCTTTAGTTGAGTTGGAGTGGAAGATCTCCTTCTCTAGAGCTCTGATGAACGCTGACTGCACCCTGAAATTAGTACCTGATTCAACATGTGGATGAATGAATCTCACACAAATCTCCACAAGCATACTCCAAAATCTAGAGGAACATCTTCCCAGAAAAGTGGAGGTTACTAGAACGGCGAAATTGGGACTAAAATGTGGAATGGGAAGTTTAAAAAGCACATTACTTTACGGTCAGGTGTCCAAAAAAATAACTATTTATTTCCAGATTAAAAGGTAATGTGAATTAGAATCTTACAGCGGGCCACTCTCCAAAATCTTCATGGCGTCGGAGAGGTGATTCCCCATCTCAGCAAGCGTCGGGTCCATCTGAAATCACACAGTCAGGAAGGTTTGATTCAGCATTAATCACCTGGTCAACCGAACTGAATATTTGATGCTTGAAACTGCGTATGTGAGAAGATCCAGAAGCCTCTCAAAAGGATAGAGAAGAAGGCGTAAGGCAAATTAAAGGCAAAATCAGGAAAGCGTATTTATATCCGGTCGGTTTCAAAAGTATCGGAACACCAAAGCCCATTCATTCGTTTTCACTGTGGGGTAAAAACCTTTTGGGTTCGAGATCAAACGGTAAATAGGAGACGAGCGATTCGATGGAATTTGTTTTTCCATTGAACACGTGGTGTAAAGACTGCTTCCATAAATTTTTTATTTGATCAAGAGAAATCGCTGCCACTTCCGTTTTCACGACAGTGCAGCGACATGGATTCTTTAGTGTTTTATATCCAGCTTCAAGAATTTCTCTTAAAAGGAGAAAATCCTGAAAAATTCCACATAATGAGGGAGTGAATGAATTAAGAAGGAAAGGACTATGTTAAAGTAGAACATAGAAAATTCAACATCAAATGTAAAACACACACACACACACACACACACACACACACACACACACATTTGTATTACCTAAATGGGGGTCTAACAAATGTAAACTCTAATAACATTTTTGCATTTATTTCGTTTAATTTTATCAATTTAATTTGTACCAATTTAATTGATGACTTAATTTAATCGTAAAAATTCCAAAATTGTATTGCGTTAATTTGATTTATGAAATTATTTTATATTTTATTTTTTTAAATATCATTTTATATTATTTAACCAAGCAGGCATTTGATTTCAAATTGTTTTGAAAAATTTAAACAGTTGATGTTTGCAAATGTTAATAAAAATAATTCAACTTCATTAATAATTTAAAAAAAAGCAATTTTATATTTCGCGTTTCTCCCCCCGAACCGTACCGAAATCAACCCGGACCGTGACTTAGAAACCGTGGTACGTACTGAACCGTGAATTTTGTGTCCGGTTACGCCCCTAATATACACACGTGCCAGACAGATCCCAGCGGATGTGCCGTTACTACAGCGACAATAACGTACAGGAACGAGCGCAGAAACCCGAATCGATCCTGATCTGACCAATCAGAATCCATCAGCTATGCATTATTTCCAAGAGTACACTAGATGGACTAAAGTTTGTGGACACCTGACCATACGATTGGTATGAACACCCACATTCCACATTTGTTGTTATAATAACCTCCACTTTTCTTGGAAGATGTTCCACTAGATTCCACCACAAGGGTGAGGTTGAGGTGCGGTTAGCATGAAAAATTCATTTCAACAGGGTTGAAGCTCTACAGCAGGAGATCTTCCACTCCAACCCATGTAAAGTATATCTTCATGGAGCTGGCTTTGTGCACAGAGATGGCACTGTGGAACAGGTTTGGGTCTCCTAGTTTAAGTGAGGGGAAAATTTTATTACAAAGACTCCAAGACTCCAAGTTTGTGGTAAAAGTCTGAGGAAGAACCACATAAGGCTGGGAAAGTCTCGCATTTAGAGTATTCCAGGTATTTCAGCCATATCGAAAGCAAAAATGAGAACCCCGAGCTACAGGGAAAGTAGTTACACCAGAAAGCAAGTTTGAGTAAAGGAGTGGCTGTGTGAAGAACAGTGAACAAACAGTCTCGACCAGGATCTTTTTCATAAACGTTTGTTTGTAGATAGCAACACGGAGCTCCGTTCACTGAAAAAGTAGGTTTGTGACCTGAAAAGTCTGACTTCCCCCCCCCCAGAGTTCCCTTTATAATATCCTAAATGAGAACAGGTTCCATGATATGCACCAACAGGGGTCCAAACACCAACAGTGGAGTCGGAAGATCAGCATTAACCTGAAATGTGTATGAAAAAACACGAACGCCAGAAAGTTCAATAAAACTGGAATTTTAAGGCCAATACAATCGGTAAAAGAAAAAGGGGCGGAGCTACGGTTTCTCAGGATACGCTTTGATAAATTTGGTAAACATGGAACAAAACAAAAAAGATCTTTCCTTGTGAAATCTTCTTTTAGACGTAAATACTCGCCATTCCGTTTCGAATTCGTTCCACTCGTTTCTCCACACGACGTCTACGAATCAAATATTCATAAAACAATGTGTGTGTGTGTGTGTGTGTGTGTGTGTGTGTGTGTGTGTGTGTTGGGGGGGGGCGTGGAAGCATGGAAACGGGTTCACCCTGGAAGGACATACGACTGCAGATTCTACAGAATTCTCTTCACTGCAAAAATTCCTCATATTTCTAGCCTTAAATAAAAAACTTATTGTTCTTATTTTAAGGATAAAATACTACGCGAGAGACGGTTTATCTTTTTTTTTTCTTACTTAGGTATTAAAGCTTAAAGTTCGTTATTTGATCTGCTCAGCTTCATCACCATCAGAGACATCATTCGAGGCCTTGTATCTTTTAAGATTTTATTTTAGCTAGTTTTAAGTTGTGTTCAGTAAAAAAAAATGCTCGATAATCACAATTAAGACTTGTTCATTAGCATTATTTATTTCAATTGCTTGTTTTATGTCGATACATTTATTTATAAGTCACCAAACTCCTCACATTATCCAGTACAGTTATTATTTTTTATTTTTAAGTTGTTCTGTAGTTTAATTTCAGTTTAATTTTATATTGCAACTAGCTGAAAGTACCCGTGCTTCGCTACGGAAGGCAGAACGCTAAGCAATATGGCAATAAGCAGTAAGCACTGAGCAGGACTGGATGATCAGAGATCAGAACGTAACGTCAACAAATAACGTACTACCCCTTTGTAGTACCGATACAGGGCAAACTACTTTGAAAAGAATTTTTATCGTGCATCTAACATGTAATAAGAAACAATGTACTAAGTTTCATTAGGATCCGTGCTGTTATTTCAAAGAGTTTACAATGCGTGAGAAATCGCGTTTTTCGCGAGTTAGCCGCGATCCAGGGCGAATTTTTCAAAACCCTTTCTTAGTGAGCACCTAAGACCCAAGAGGAAGGTATGTTCCAAATTTCATTGCAATCCGTTCAGTGGTTTTTGAGATTTCGTGATGAGTGAGTGAGTCAGTCAGCGGTATTTGAGCTTTATATATATAGATAAGTATTTCGAGAAGTAACGATTTTGCTTTGTTTTTGCATCGTAACTTCTGCACGTATGGATGAAAAATATTATTATTATTAATAATAATAATAATAATAATAGGGACCATACATTGGCCAATTGGCATGTGTGGTTTTGAATAATGGAACCAACATGGCTGCCAATCATATTTCAGCTGCATATCCTGCATGCTGGTTGGTTAGTATATCAGCCTTGCACATTGGTTGATGGTTGAAGAACCATCCAGGAATTGAGAACATTACATTTGTATTGCACTATCATGGATTTTCTCCGGGTACTCAGGTTTTCTCCCTTTATCCAAATCCATGCAATGTAGGCTGATGGGCATTTTTAAACGTTGCCCGGATCACCCTCGTTCAGGGTGTCCACCATTAGAGTTCTCTGAAATCGTCTCCAGTAGGATAAGGAGGGACAATATTTGTGAAGGGACCCCGAGATCACTGCTGGTATATGATATCCTGCTGAAGAAATCCAACTCGGTCGACCAAAGCCCAGGTCAAGCTGGACACCTGTATCCAAAATGACTTACAATTAAGGGCTTTGCTCAAGGGCCAGCAGTGGCAGCTTGGGTGGGCTGGGATGTGAACTCATGACCTTTTTATCAGAAGTTCTAACCACTCATCTATCACCTTCTTCACCAAAATTTCACATCACCAATTTTCTATATTTATGGCATTTGGCAGACATCCTTTTCCCGAGTGACTTATATTATATTAGGCCATTTATACAGCTGAGTAGCTATGGGGTTGAGGGCCTTGATTAGGGGCCCAGGAGTGGCAGCTTGTTGTGGCCACGATTTGAACTGGTAACCTGAGCTAGACAGACTGTTTGACCAGAAAAGTACATTACAGAACAGGGAAATTCTTTCTTCATTTATCCCAGCAATGTTAGGAAACTGGGGTCAGAGCGCAGGGTCAGACATGATACAGCGTCCCCAGAGGGTTAAGGGCCTTGCTCAAGGGCCCAACAGTGGCAGCATGGCAATTCTGGGGTTTTAACTCTCAACCTCCTGATCAGGGTCGTTGTGAATGCTGAGAAACCATAAGCCTCACCCCGGAACAGACACCCAAACCCGTCTCTGGACGTCGGCAACTTGCGGTGAAGGAAACCAGACAACCCCGAGGGAACCCCCACACTGACAAGTATAGAAACCATGTACACAAGATTGCATCGACCCACTGTGCTGGTGAAGATCAAGGTGAACCAGTTTAACTAGCTCAAGCACTTTAGCAAGCAGCTGATCAGACCAAACCTGGATTGTTCAGCCAAGTGGATTGACATCTTTAGCACGATTTTACAGCCTGCAGCTCATTGCGTCATTGTGTTAGATATAAATACCGACATGGGTTTGGAAAGGCCTATCGTGACGTCACTCATCACGATACCTGGCATCATATGATCATATCGCCCAACCCCTTTACCGCTCCTCCCCCCCTCCCCCACATGTCATCACCCCATAAATCTGCACATCTGATATAACATTAGAGAATGATGGCACATCCAGAGCTTTGTCTTAATTCCAGATTCTCCCCCGTGTCTCACTTGCATGTTAGTCTGATCTGATCTAATCTAATCTTATCTAATGAACCGGACCTTCAGGTAAAGTCAAGCTCTCCTGCGTTCATCTCATACCTCTTAGAATTAGACCTTCCTCGGCAGCGTGAAGAACGATAAAGTCTCGGTTTCCTTCCGGGTTGATTATAAGAAATGATTAATAACGTGAAAAAGAAACTTAAAAATATATAATAATAAATCCAACCTCTTGGCGTTTCCTCGCTCTCGGCTAATTTGTGTAGAGAAATCTTTTTCAACCCCACTTCCTGGTGTGCTGGCAGATGTGACGTAAGCGCGTACAGGACACGCCCCCTACTACCCCAGCGCGCTCCCGTGACGATCGAACACACAAGCTTTTTTTTCCTTTTTTTTTTGTTTGTTTTATATATATAAACATTCAGATTTCTGTAAAAGCTAAATATATATAACAAATATTATATTGTGTATAAAATATAATCAAAGCGAATGACACGATTATTTATAGTCTATTACATATTTCTTTATTAATATTAATCTTTATTAATATTTATTATTAATACACGCTAATTTGCATATCAAAAAATTGTTTCTCAAAAAAAACATCTTCATTTTATCGTTCATATGCAAATCATTCATATACACCTTCATCCTAATATTACAATAAAAGCTAACCAATGATATAATACTGACGTCATTTGTTTTCCTTATTGAACTATGATGCAATATGCAAATTATTTCTCCTCATTTAGAATCCGAATCAGAATATTGGAAAAAGGGGAAATCGTTCGGTTGCAGTTGCTCACAGTAAAAGATTAAAGTAAAGGTAATTTTAATAAAAGATAAAAATAAATATACATATTAAGTTATATATTAAGTGAATAAAATGTGTAGGCGCAGTGAAAACAGATGGCAGAAGGTCAGGCCACAATAAGACTTAGAACAGTTATTGCACATGTAACATTATTATTATTGCACTGAGATTATTGCACATAATTGCCCGAGATATTAGCAATATATAAGTGTGGCATGAATATATAAATATATCTATACCTATATTATCTATATCTATATGGAACAGCTGTGTGAGGGGTCAGTGTGAAGAGTACATTCAATGACAGACTCATTCAACCATGATGAGCACCACAAAAGATAATTTCTGCTTTTGGCCATCAAACTATATAACTCGAGGAGTTATATATATCTTCTTCTTCTTCTTCTTTCGGCTGCTCCCATTAGGGGTCGCCACAGCGGATCATCCGTCTCCATACCACCCTGTCCTCTACATCTGCCTCTTTCACACCAACTACCTGCATGTCTTCCCTCACCACATCCATGAACCTCCTCCTTGGCCTTCCTTTTTTCCTCCTACCTGGTGGCTCCATCCTCAGCATTCTTCTACCAATATAATTCATGTCCCTCCTCTGCACATGTCCAAACCATCTCAATCTCGCCTCCCTCACCTTGTCTCCAAAACGTCCTACATGGGCTGTCCCTCTAATAAACTCATTTCTAATCTTGTCCATCCTCGTCACTCCCAATGAAAACCTTAACATCTTCAGCTCTGCTACCTCCAGCTCCACCTCCTGTCTTCTACTCAATCCCACTGTCTCTAATCCATACAACATCGCAGGTCTCACCACAGTCCTATAAACTTTCCCTTTCATTCTTGCAGATACTCTTCTATCACAAATCACTCCTGTCACTCTTCTCCACCCACTCCACGCTGCCTGCACTCTTTTCTTTACTTCTCTAACACACTCTCCATTACTTTGCACTGTTGACCCCAGGTACCTGAACTCCTCCACCTTCTCCACCTCTTCTCCCTGCAACCGCACCACTCCACTGCCCTCCCTCTCATTCACACACATGTACTCTGTCTTACTCCTACTGACTTTCATTCCCCTTCTCTCCAGCGCGTACCTCCACCTCTCCAGGCTCTTCTCAACCTGCTCACTACTCTCACCACAAATCACAATATCATCCGCAAACATCATAGTCCAGGGAGACTCCTGTCTGACCTCGTCCGTCAACCTGTCCATCACCACTGCAAACAGGAAAGGGCTCAGGGCCGATCCTTGATGTAGTCCAACCCTCACCCTGAACCAGTCTGTTGTTCCTACTGCACACTTCACTGCTGTCACACTGTCCTCATACATGTCCTGCACCACCCTCACATACTTCTCTGACACACCTGACTTCCTCATACAATACCACAGCTCCTCTCTCGGCACTCTGTCGTACGCTTTCTCTAAATCCACAAATACACAATGCAATTCCTTCTGTCCTTCTCTATACTTCTCCATCAACATCCTCAAAGCAAATAAGGCATCTGTGGTGCTCATCCTCGACATGAAACCATACTGTTGCTCACAGATGGTCACCTCTTCTCTCAGCCTGGCTTGCACTACTCTTTCCCATAACTTCATGGTGTGACTGATCAACTTAATTCCCCTGTAGTTACTGCAGGTCTGTACATCTCCCTTATGCTTAAAGATCGGTACCAGCACACTCCTTCTCCATTCCTCAGGCATCCTCCCACCTTCCAGAATCTTGTTAAACAATCTGGTTAAAAACTCCACTGCCATCTCTCCTAAACATCTCCATGCTTCTACAGGTATGTCATCTGGTCCAACCGACTTTCCACTCTTCATCCTCTTAATCGCTGCTCTCACTTCCTCCTTACTAATCCTATCTACATCCTGCTTTACCAACTCCACATCATCCAACCTTCTCTCTCTCTGATTTTCCTCATTCATCAGCTGCTCAAAATA
>JAAIIK010000034.1:3966690-3988386 GCA_014706435.1 Silurus glanis | reverse complement strand
ATATATATATATATATATATATATATATATATATATATATATATATACACACCGTGTCATATCTATAAGCATTTTTCCCAGAACGTACTTGGCAACCCAGTAGCAACACTTCCAAGTCCGTGTCCTGGTAGTTAGAGACCTCTGTCTTCCCGTTAACCCAACACCGAGACGGAATCGTACACTGATTTCTGAGATCTGAAATGCTATACTCTTTTCATTTTCCTTTTCCAAGTGCTTTTCTTCTTATTAATGACATTTATGAAAGGATCATTGGTTAAGATTTTAGACTTCTGATCAGGTCATGAGTTCAAATCCCAAGCTACCACAGTGCTGGACCCTTGATCAAGATCCTTAACCCTCAAGTCTGTATCTTTATTCTTTTACAAAATATTGAGGACTTCAACATCCACAGATGTACCATAAAAAATATTTAAAAAATAATAAAGACCCGTCTGTACTTTACATTGTCTTTGCAGATGTTTATTTTGTATAATAATACATTTAAAAAGAAACAAAAGCACATAAATAGTGGATGATTTCTTTCTATTGTACAAGCAGAAATAACTACATTTTGGTATATTTGACCCGAGATGGTGCAAATGTGGTGAAAATTTCATTATGCGTCAGTGTAAAAGGCTCATCGATGGCTATTAAGGTCTAAGTAGGTGAGTTCAATAAAAAAGCTAAATATAAACAGTATCCCAAATTTCAACACTTTTGCTTTGTATCTTTACACTTTGATAATAGTTCACATTATTTCCCTTAAAGACCACCGATGAAGCTAATTAAGCAATTTCTCCAAAATGTAGGTACAGTATGTTTCCTTGTCGCAGTGGCGGGTCGTACCATTTTTGGACCAGCTTGTATATTTTACCTGGGACAATCCATGTAGCTTAGTTTTAATGAATGTTTATGTAAAGCTGTAAAGGTTCACCAGTGGTACAACTGAGGTACATTTTTATATCAGGTACCTGGAAATGAGAGTGTAGTCTATTTATAAATAATTGATGGTACATTCATTGACTTCAACATCACAATTAGCTTCACTCTGATGGTTCCAAATCACAGTTTAGTACTTTTATTATCTGAGAATGGAACAGGGTAGATGTGGTGTGGTTTATAGATACATCAGCTGCTTTTGATATCTAATGATAGACCGAAGCTGCAGAAGATGTATCCTTGCTGGTACCACATGGGCAACGAGGAAAAGGACAGTTTACATTAACAGTATTTGGAAGCCACACTGATCTCTGTCTTTGTAAATAACGGAGCAGTTGGTGGTTAATTCGGTTTAATTCACTTTTATTTGTACAATAATTGTTCTTATTTTAACAATAGACATTTTCCTAAAGCAGCTTTAGAGAATTAAATAGACTATGAATATAAATCAGTCTATATAAGTTTATATCTCTCTAATAAGCCAGCCAGTGGCAAGAAGAAAAGTGCTTAAGCGTGATACTGCTGCTATTTGAACTCATGATGAACTCCAACATCTTAACCACTACTACAAATCATAAAAAATCAGCATCTAAGCAAATGATCATCTTCTTACGCCAAGTCCTTCTTCCATGTCAGACTGCTTTGTTTCGTTTCTGCTTGGCTCTCTGTAAAGGTGGTGTTGGAGCGTAAACCTATAATCACAGATTAGTCTTTCACGCTTACGTGAGAAGGTCATTCAGTCCCGGCAAGAGCCTTTACAATTCCGTCAGTGTCACCGGTGTTTCATCTGAACATTTCTTCAAGGCTAAAACTGTAATGCAACAGAGATTCACACATTATTTCCTATGAAGAAAAAAAACACCTCAAACTTAATTGAGGGCTGTGGACCAAAAGTACATTTTTGCATGGAAGTCAATGTTCTCACTGCCATACCTCGAGAAAGCTGAAGGATATATATATATACATACAAACATACATATTAAATAACAACAGTCAAATTTGCTTATATTCTCTATCTATAATATTAATTTACATTTTTTAAGCTTATCTTTCTATCTGTCTAAGAGCATCATTAGTCCACCAGTGTCAAGACCACCATTGTTAAGTTTAAAACCAGGTTAGACAATCGTTGTCAAGTCCAAGACCACAATAGACCATTATTGTCAAATCCAAGACCAACATTAGACTATTATTGTCAAGACCAGCATTAGACCACCATTGTCAAGTCCAAGACCACTCTTAGACCAGCACTGTCAAGTTCAAGACCACCTTTAGGCCATCATTGTCAAGATCAAGACCACCATTAAACCATTATTGTCAAAATTAGAACCGTGTTGGACCACCATTGTCAAATCCAAGACCACATTAAATCACAAGTGTCAAGACCAAAATCATTGTCCAAGACCACCTGTCAAGTCCAAGATTGTGTCAAGTCCAAGACCACCTTTAGACCATTATTATCAAGTCCAACATTAGATCACAATTGTTAACAGCAAAATCACCATTATACCCCCACTCTCAAGTCCAAGACCACATTAGACCAGCATTATCAAGACCACCAATAAACCAGAAACCACCATCAGACCACCATTGTCAAGACCCTTAGTGTTAAACTACAAGAGCACCGTTCAGTGGTCACTGTCAAGTTTAAAGCAGTGACCACCTCTTAGACCAAAATCGAGCTCAAACGAAAGCCAGATTAGGTGTTTCTGGATGAAGGAATTACTTCTTATCACACTTTGTCCATGTGAAAAAAAATCGACAGAAGCAATAATTCCTCATACGACTCTCGATCAAGACCAAGACCAATACTCAAGGCAGAGAAAAAGTCCAAATATAAATGAAAATACAGGACTTCTAGAATCTCGATTCCTCCTGTTCTTATTTAAATTCTTTGCTTTCTTAGATGAAGAAGCATAAAAAAAGACCACTCTTGTTTTTTTTTTCCACAGGAATGAGTCTGTTGGAGGGTAAAGAGGATATATTTGAGGCCTGGAGGGAAAAATTCTTCAACACATATAAGGTAGGATGTAAAAACCAACACTTATTTTGAAAAAATCGATGATTAGACAGAAAGTGACAAAGTGAGGATTCTATATTTGTGATTATCTTGTAATGTTACATACATACATCATTTTACAGATATTTATGGACTCAATTTATGTTTATTTTGTGTTTCAGTCGGGACTCATGTACTGGCCCGTTATGCAGGTATGTTGTATGAAGTGAACACACGCATTCATCTTATTTAGTCAACACGCTTGTGCTCTGTGTTCTGCTCCTGAACACACGCCTCCTGGTGCTTCACTACACAATAAAATACTTAAGCTAATATTTATCCAGCTCTCTAGGTACATATTTTGTTCGAAGCAATATTAGATTATTAGCCGTGTTTATTAGAACTAATTTACACAATATGGATAAAAGTCTTGGGACACCTGACTTGTCCCTTCACTTCAACTAGGAGACCCAAAACCTGTTCCAGCATGATAATGCCCCTTTGTACAAAGTTAGCTCCATGAAGATATTCTTTACATGGGTTGGAGTGGAAGATCTGGACTGCACCCCAGGTCCTCTCACCTCACCTTCGAAAAAGGATGTTCGAAAAGCAAATAACATTTTCATGCTCAGGTGTCCACAGACTTTTGTCTTTTACAGTGTTTCAGTAATAATCATTGAGCACTGAGGTGGAAATCCGGGCAGTGAAATGAACAACCATGACAAAAGGATGAGCGTAACAGGAAATTATGTGTATATTCAGAGAGAGTATCAGGAAAAACAGGACTAGCTTAAAGAGGGTTATATTATGCTGGGTCAACAGGGACAGACGGGACAGATAAGGGCAGACGTGATGTCACTACTTACTAATTTAAGACATTCGAATACGGAAAATAATCCACGATTGACATTTTTATCGAGGGTATATGAGCTGAAATGAATTAATTAATGAAATAGAATAAATAGAATTTTCTTCAATTTTAGCAAAAAATAACAGGAATCTTCAACATTTTTAAAGGCTTCACTCGGTGTATTACCACAGGTAGAAAGACTAATCAAATATTCTACTCAAGCAGAATTGAATTGAAGGAAGACCTTTACAAATAAAAGGGCAATAAACAAAACAAAATAATAAAAATAAATAAATAAATAAATAAATAAATAAACAAACAAACAAATAAATAAAACAAAGCAAAACAAAACAACAAAGCAAAACAAGGCAAAGCAAAACAAAACACAAAACCAAAAAACAAAGCGAAATATAGCAAAACAAAACAAAACACAAAGCAAAGCAAAACAAAGCAAAGCAAAACTAATTAAAACAAAACAAAACAAAAACAAACAAAGCAAGACAACACAAAACAAAACACAGCAAAACAAAACAAAACAAAGCAAGACAACACAAAACAAAACACAGCAAAACAAAACAAAACAAAGCAAGACAACACAAAACAAAACACAGCAAAACAAAACAAAACAAAACAAAGCAAGACAACACAAAACAAAACAAAACACAGCAAAGCAAAACAAAACAAACAAAACAAAACACAAAGCAAAACAAAACAAAACAAAGCAAGACAAAACTAAACAAAAACAGAAAATAAAACAAATAAACAAAGCAAAACAACACAAAGCAAAACAAACAAAACAAAACAAAACAAAACAAAATGCAAAACAAAACAAAGCAAAGCAAAGCAAAAAAACAAAGCTAAACGAAGCTAAACGAAATGAAGCAAAGTGAAGTCATCAGTGCGGTATTTTTTTTCCGCTTGCGTTATTTTTATGCATTTCTTTTCTTTACTCAGTATGAATAACATGATTTAAATGAAATTAAGGACAACCAAAGTACAAAAAACATCACTTTAATTATTTCTATAAAGAACCAAAAGTCCATCTGGTAAAATATTTGAATAGTTGAAAGAGTTTTTGATAAACGCTACTCTGATGTCTAAGTGCCTCAGCTGTGTGTTTTCAGTGTGTACTGATGAGAATCACATTTTATAATCGGTTTGTTTTGTCCAGTTCGTGAATTTCCTGTTGGTGCCGCCGTTCCTGCGCACGGTGTTCATGGGCTGCTCGGCGTTCGTGTGGTCCGCGTTCCTGTGTTTCTCGCAGCAAAGCGGCGACGGCACAGCGGCTATGGCTCTTGACTGGATAATCAGCCCTGAGAAACGGATCATCAGCCACAGCACTAACGAGGAGAAGTGATGGATGTGAAGGCACACGGGAACCGCAACTTTGGTGCCTTCTCTTATACTACAGACCCGTATGGAAATGACGCACAATAAATAATTATCTAACTTATATATTGAATTTATATATGTATCTATTGAATTTCCCTCTGGGGTGAATGAAGTGGGCTAGAAAGCTAAAAATATATACACTGTATGGACAAAAGTTTGTGGACACCTAATTAGTATGTGCTTTTTTAAACATCTTATTCCACCGTTAGTTTCTATTCGCTCTTATAATAAGCTCCACTCTTCTGGAAAGATGTTCCACTAGATGATTGTGTGTGCTTGTGGAGATTTAAAGGTGATGGGTTGAGGGTCTATAGCAGGAGATGTTCCACTAAAACCCATGTTGTACACATCCTATACAATTGTGTCCTTCCAGCTTTGTCACACAAGTGGGTGGAAATGTCAGGTGTCCCAATACTTTTGTACATACTGTATATACAGTGTGTGTGTGTGTGTGTGTGTGTGTGTGTGTGTAAGTTTATATGTAAATGTTACTTGACATAACTTGAAACATATTTTATTTTCCACTGACTGGATCCCTCACGTGTACAAGCATGTGCTGATTAATCTGTTCCTCAACATACTGTGAGATCAGAACCACATCCCAGTTAATATAATCATATTAATAGCATTCAGAAAATTCTTTTTGGCTCCTCTAGATGTTTCATCCTCATAATTGCATTTAACTACACAAAGCACTGTTGTGTTTTTAACATTTAATATATTATTACTCATTTATTTATACTGCAGAACGGGTTCATTCTCAATTCCGATTGGTCTGAAGGTGTAGATTAACCTCATTAACATACTTTTGATACCTCGTCTTTTGTTTAACAACATCTTATGGTTTTTGTACGGAAGAACATGCAAATATATATATATATATGCTGTTAAATATATACTGTAACAGTCAATAGCAAAGCTGTAATTTTTTTTTTTGCTTATTACCATAAAATGTTATATATAATGTACAATGTGTAACACATATATATATATATTTTAAAATGTTATTGCTAACGTGTTGGTTTCGTATGCAATTGAATAAAAAACACATAGACACATACCCAGTTATTTATTATTATTATTATTATTATTATTATTATTATTATGTAAATTGTAAGTTAATTAGAATTAGAATCAACTTTATTGCCAAGTATCAGGGGTTGTATGTACAAGGAATTTGTCCTGTTGTGCTGGTGCTTTAAAAAAAAAAACCAAAAAACCAACAACTTAAACTGTAATTAGAAAGACATATAGCGCCACCTTCTGGCTCTGCGTCTTATAACACAATTAGAACTCATCTGTTGAATAACCTTTCAGTAATTGTTAATATTAATATTACAAAATGTTTTGGACAAATTAAGTAGCAAATAAAGAAAAGTATTTACAAAAAAGGACAAAAGAAAGAAAGAAAGAAAGAAAGAAAGAAAGCACAGGTGAGGATTGAGAAAACATCACCTGGAAAAGAACGGAAGAAAAGAGAGAGAGAAAAATAGGATTAACTAAAGTGAAGAAAAAAATGATCCAAAAAGCCTGAAAAAGTTGAACCTGTTTATGTAGGCATGTTTTTTTTCCCCATTTCCCTGTTTGTTACTTCCTGGTTGTGGAGGTGTGGCTCCTCCCACTTACGGTGTTACAGGTAACAGGTAACGGTGTCGCACACCTGGATCGGCTTCTCCTGCGGAGCAGTTGAGCGCAGGATTCGGGAATCATCTCTGGGTCTTATCGAATGAGTTTTTTTTATAAGGGGAGAAAAAGAAAGGTTTGTTTGTTGGTTAATTTGATATAGTTTTGGGAAGAGGAGAGAAGATCAGGGTGGATCCTGATGGAGGAAGCGGCTCTTGGAGGTCTGGGCCGGTGCTCGTGTGCCTTCTGGCTGGCGGTGGTGTTCGACGTGTGCGGCCTCGTGGTGCTGCTCGCCGGGGTGTTCGCTGACATCTTCTTCTACGACTTTCTCATCTACGCCGGCGCCATCATCATCTTCCTTAGCCTGATCTGGTGGGTGTTCTGGTACACGGGCAACATCGAGGTGCCCCCAGAGGAGCTCGAGGACGACGTGGGCCTGCTGAAGAAAAAGGAGAAAGGCTTTGCTGGCGTCCTCAGGAGGTTCTCGAGCCGGATCAGGAGCTCGGTGAGGAGGACCGGAGGCTCCACGTTTGAACCACGTGGGCGACAAGGTGGCCAGGGGTCTGTAACCGTCAACCTTCCCATGACTCCTCCTCAACCTCCACCACCATCACATCAAGAACACCTGAACACTGTTTCAGCCGCTGTGGCTACAGAAACTTCGCCCATATGAGCCTTAGATTTACAGGTTACTATCAATACATTGCATATTTATTACTAATACACACCTTTAATGGACAGGTAAGTCCTGTAACCACGCCCACTTCCAGATTAATATTATAAATTGCTTTAGAAAGAATAAAAAAATACACTCAGGCTGAATACAGTTCACGTGACAGATTCTATTTTGTTGGATTAATAATGTTTCGTTATTATTTACCCTCTTAGACAAAGTTGCTTGTACGAGGTGGTATAAAAAAAAATATCGAAACTAGTTTTGTAACACACCAACAGATGACAGCACAAAGCAGCACGCACAGGCACAGGGAGCACCGACTTTCAAAAGTTGTCAAAAGACAACTTCCCGAAGATGAAGATCCAGCTCAAAGGTCGTCATTTTGACACTATTGTGAAGATCGCAGAAGGTGTTTGACTCTGGGAACGCTGTATTGCTGTGAAGGTGATGCATGTAACTGTGGATAAATGTCCTTTCTCGTAAACAGAGCTCACTCGTCTACGAGCGAAGCTACAGAAATGTTTTTTTGGACGTTTCCTGGGAGAAAACCCACATAACCCCATTACTGCACTCAGAGCTCGGGTTTGAACCCTGACGCACTCCAAAATCTAGTGGAACATCTTCCCAGAAGAGTGGAGGTTATTATGACAGGAAAATGGGGACTAAATATGGAATGATGTTAAAAGAGGAGCAAAATACCCATCTTATTTCTTTCTCCGTGCAAGTCAGCATTGTGTCACTCGATCAGATCATCTGGACATTTTTAGATAATATTTTCCATAAACGAGGGATAGGAGCTGATCAGTCTCAGGATGAAGATTCTATTTTGTTTTGATTAATAATGTTTTTAAATAAATGCATTTTTTAAATAGATGTAGCACAAGGGAGGGCCGGTCCATTGTAGGCTATTTAATATTCATATATGATATTATATTCATTCATTCATTCATTCATTCATCTTCTCCCGCTTATCCGCGATAAACAAAAAACTATGATCGCCATCGACGATACACATCTGGAAAATCCTTGGTAAGGGATGACCCTTTCACAAACACGCCTTTGTAGTGCAAACAAAAGAATGTAATAAAACCAGACGTTCTTTTCCTGTTGTGTCTGCAGGAAGACGCAGCTCTACCTCTGCCATGTTAATCTGTATTCTATGTGACTCTCAGGAGGTAGTGATTAGAGACCAACTCAGTGCAAATGACACGGTGTACAAATATAGTGGTGCATTGTACAGAGAAATGAGGTCAAATATGTCCAGTGGCTATTATCAGACTATACATTAGATCATGTAGTAATTATACGGTAGTGCAAATGACAAGAGACGGATTAAGTGTGCAAACATCATCAGTGCTGTACAGTACGGTTTTTTCTTTAAACAGAATAAGTGATTAATCAATGCGTGTTTTTTTGACTGTATGAGTTGCTTTAACGACAATTCCCAGTTAATTGGACATGCATGGATTTGGACGTACGTTTGTGTTATTACATTTAAAAAGCGTTTTTTTTTTTCTTTTTTTCTCACAAAGTCGATTTAGAGCTGTTTTTTCTGCTGTGTGATAAATGTGGCTTTTCAGAAAACCAAAGAGCTGCTTATCTACATGTTAATCATGTTAACCATTAACCATGCACTAGAAATATCACACACACACACACACACACACACACACACACACACCTCTGTATTGTTTCACCTTGCTTATTGTTCATAGAAAAGTGTTATTCTTATTATAATAATTATTATAATTAATAATTGTATTATATTATGATTTGAGATAATGGTATAATATTACAATTATAATATATAATATTATATATTTTCTATTCTTCTTCATATTATTATAATATTTAATAACTGTATTATATTATATAATATAATGTAATAATATTAAAATTATAATGTATAATATTATTATATATTTTCTATTCTTCTTCTTATTATTATTATGATTATAATTAATCATTGTATTTTAATATATAATATAATTTAATAATATACAAATTATAATGTATAATATATTATATAATATATATTTCATATTCTTCTTCAAATGATTATTATTATTATTATATAATTATAAAAATAATAATTATTATAATGATCCAAACCAATGCTCATGTGCTGTAGTGTGTATTCTGTACGAGCAGGTGTGTGACTCAAATGTGTTTCTTTTTCACTCCACAGTGACCTGATGAGCAGAAAATAAATCAAAATGGACCTGAAGTCACGACGGCACTGTATATTTATTTTTGTAGTTATTGATATTTTGTTTGTACGAATGATTATTTGATACTGTTGTATATTGATTATTATATATATATTTTAAAAACGTGTTATCATTTTGATTATATTTTGCTTGATTTTCTTGTAGTGATGTAATCACTGCCGGCTCTTTTACCCTCAGATAGAAATACTATACGGCCAAAATTATTTGGACACCCAAGCACATTCCAACAATCTAGCGGAACATCTTACCAGAAGAGTGAAGGTTATTATACCAGCAAATGGGGACCAAATCAGGAAGGAACACATGCCAATCTTATGCTCAGGTGTCCACAAACTTTTGGCCATATAGTTTAGATGGATGTACAACTCTCTTTGTTTCTCTTTCATGACTCAATCATGACTTTTGTGTGGAACTGATGATGATGACAATGATGTTGATGATAAAACACTATGTATTGGGTGTTTTTTTTTTTTTTTACGAACCAGACTGAAGAATAAACGGGTGTTTTTTTTTGTAGACGTGATGTTGGAGGCTAATTTGTGTGCACTTCCTCATGCGGTTTTAACTTCCACCTGCCTTAGGTTCTCTAATAAACGCCACCTTTGAACAGCGAGGCGTGTCCCATTTTCTTTTATCGCTTTCTTCTGTTTGCGTGTGAGTGTATTCTTATGGAAAGATGTGTACAGTGTGAGAGGAAGCGTGAGAGGTTCGATCCTCTGTGTTTTATTTATTTCTATTTTTATTACTGTTTAACTTATAGTGGTTGCTAAGCAGGACACAAACCTTTGACCTTCAGGCTGATGAATAACACACTGATCCTGGTGATTTAAGAGACATGTATGTGTTTTGGTAGTGAACATAATGGCAAGACTAAATGAGCTCACACACACACACACACACACACACATGCATTTATTACTCATGCATAAATTATGAGTTATATGAACTGACAAACTCTGTACACTATATATGATATATGACATAGCAAAAGTTTGGTTTGGTGTCCTGATGATTTACGTAATTTAAAACACCATAATTACTTAATTATTACATAATTACAGAATAATCTGTTTTCTTGCTCTATGTTGAGTTTGGGTTCACTACTAATAAACACACATTTGCATAAAGCATCCGTATTTGTCCATGCGCGTGTTGATTAGAGTATTAAATACTTGAAAAGGATTAATTTAAGGTACATTTAGAACAGATAAAAAAGTACTGTATTGTGTGTATATGTATATAAATATAAATATATATATATATAAACTTGATATACAAACAGGTAGTCCCCAAATTGAGACTTTGCCAGGATCTCCCACCTCTTGAGATGCCTTAATCTTGCCAACGACTGACAGAGTTTAGTTGTCTCAATGTTAGAACATGTGTTTTTCTTGTGTTTTTGGTATTTCAAAGCACAATTTTATCGGGGCCCTTTTTCTACTTGAGACCCTGTTCTTGTCCACGCACCCACTGCAACTGGTAACAGAAAAATTCTTTTGTATACCTTCACTTTTACCCTGAGAGATGGTGGGAGAAGCGGTCAAGTGGTGCTAGAAGTTGTGAGGAGGAGAGAGAGATGGGCAGACCAAAGGACTAAAGCGCTGCCGTGTCTGAAACAAGAACTACATTTAATTCAACAAAAAACTTCCTGAGATGCTATGAGGAAGAAACTTTGAGAAGAACCAGACTCAAAAGGGGAACCCCATCCTCATCACTGTCTGTCCATTCAGTACAGTTCCATCACTATTGAGGTGTACTGTGGTGTGATTTATTATTATTATTATTATTATTATTATTATTATTATTATTATTGTAAACAGAAACATTTAACATTCATGCCATAATGAAATATTACAAACATAATATAAACATTATATTTTTTGAGGGTTATGATATTAATAATTAAAAATTATTATATATATTTTTTATTTAAGTGAGAGATATTTTACATTTGTGTATAAAGAATTTAATAACATTAAAAGGTTTAGCATGAAAATGTGATCCATATCTTTTGTTTTTATATGAAATAATAAATAACAATTTTAGATTCAGTCAACAAAGAAAATAAACATTTAACCTCAAATCCAGGTTGTGTGTGTGTGTGTGTGTGTGTGTGTGTGTGTGTGTGAGGACTTCCGGTATACAAGTAACACTTCCGGCTTTTTATTATTTTATTATTATTCGCATCTCTACGGTGATGTCACTCGTAATTATTTCAAACTGTTTTTATAATTATGTAAAACTGTTAAAACAAAACAAAAAAAATCAAAAACATTTTTGCAACATTCAAACGTCAACACTGTCGCTTTGTGTCGCGCCGAGATTACGTAAACGGTTAAGCCCCGCCCTTCTACGCTGTGATTCGGCAAGAACGCTTGCGTTGAAAGAATTGTCCAATCGTTATTCAATCATGGCGCCGGTGGGCGGGGCGGAGCGCGACTCGCGGAAACACAGGTCCTGGAGGATGATCACGAGGCGCCTGCGTGTGTACGTGTGTTTATATACAGTTTATAGATAATTGTCGGATGTGGACGTGTCTGTGATTGGAGACGCGTGGACATGTCTCGACATTTACGCCGGAATATAAATCGGATTAATCAATAGAAATCAAGAATTCAAGTTAGGCACGTGCGCAGGGATCAGATCCATTGATCACACTCCATTACCTTATTGAGCTCTTTTATTATTATTATTATTAGTAGTAGTAGTGTTTATAAATCCATCATGGAGGTGGAGAGAGACTTCATTAACACTCCTCCACCCAAAACTGTGCGCTTTGGGGACAATGTTGTCAACACTCTGGCCAAACTCGAGCAGGTGAGAGATTTCAGTCTCAAAAAACTTCATTATAGATACATTTCTGCATCAAACAATTAGTTCTTGGGTTCTTATTATAATTTGTGGTTTTGTTTCCATTCTTAAGGGAGACACAAGTGACTATGAGATGATAAAGCACCAACTTTTAGACCCTGATATTAAGGTAAGGCGTTTTGAAGGACCTCCTAAACTATACACCAGGTCATCTCAAAACTACATCAAGACCCCAGCAGGGTGAAGGGAATAACATCTCCTGTGTAGAACAAGGTGGCAAATGAGTGTAATCATCTGATAAGGGACAAAAATGTGATGTCCAGACCAGACGTGTCAGACTCAAGACCCTCGGGCCAATTCCATAATATCGTCACGTTTCTCTCCTAGGAAAATGTTCTGCTGGTTTTTTTGTTCATCAGCCTTGAAGGTGTTGGTAAACTCCGGTAGTGATGTAGGTGAGGTGAGGAGACCTGGACCACCATCCCAAAGGTGTTCAGTAGGGTTGAGATCAGAGCTCTATCGCAAGCTAATCAAGATCTTCCTCTTCAACTCATGTAATGTAGATCTTCATGGAGCTGGATTTATGCACATTGCCATGCTGGAACAGGTTTGGGTCTCCTCGTTGGAATGAGCTTCTGTAGACAGGTATTCTGGCCCACTCCTCGTGAGCAAACTGCTCCAGCCGTCTCAGGTTTTGAAGGGGACCTTCTCCAGACTGCATGTTTCAGCTCTTTTCACAGATGTTGAATAGGATCTAGATCAGGGCTCATAAAAAGCTTTAGAAGAGTCCAGCGTTTTGTTCTTAGCTGTGTGTTTGGGGTCATTATGCTGTTGGAGGACCCGTGAACTGCAATTGAGACCGAGTTTTGACACGTGGAAGCACGTTTCACGCCTTGATAGTCTTGAGATTTCATTGTATCCTGTGCCAGATGCAGAAGATAACTGAGCCTCCTCCATGTTTCACAGTAGGTACAGTGATCTTTTCTTCTTCGGCATGGAGCTGACGTGACTTGACAAAAAGCTTTTTTTATTTATTTTTTTAATGATTTGTTTTTAACAGTGGACTCCTCCATTGAGGCTCAAACACTGATGTACCTTTGACCTTGGGGTTCACCTCTGATCTCTTTGGAAGTTGTTCTGGTCTCTTTTGATTTCCGTTCGTATTATTCATCTTTTGGTCCAATTTTCATGGTTGTGGTGCTCCTTAACATCAGTGTCCTCCTTTAGCCTGACGATGGTCCTTGCACTGCAATGCAGTGTTCAAGAACGGTGTGAGGAACATCACAAAGAGCTCTATGTGTTGATTTTTCATCAAGTTTAAATGTGACCTCCTAGACAAAGAAGTCCGATTCATGGAGGCTCCACCTCACAATTTAGGGGATGTAAAGGATCTTGGTGTAACATCTTAGTACCAGATTCTACAGCAGACCTTCAGAGGTCTTGATGGTGGAGTCCAGGTCAGAGAGAGAGACAATACTTCTCTAGTGTTTAATGTTAGTTTGAGAAGCAGTGTAGTCAGTATGTGTGGTAAAAGATCTCTCAGGTCACATTAACCTCGTTATGTAAGGAGTAAATCGGACAAAAAGGTGCGGAGAAGGTGGAGAGTTACTTTTACAATCCATCATGAAGTGCTTTTATTTCTCTCGTTTTATTTCTCATGTATTGATGTTTTTTCACAGGACGCTCAGATCATCAGCTGGCTGCAGGAGTTCAGGGCGTGTGTCACGCAACTCGGCAAAGAGCACGAACAGCTGATCTACCCGCTTTTGGTAAGGAGCATCTCTACACACTCTACGCTGTAATTTAAAGTGATTTACATTGATCTCATTCATACTACTGAGCAAGCTATAAGGTTTAGCGGGTGGTGCGTCAGTAATAACGGTCCGTGGGGAAACACAGTGCTCCGTATGCAGTTAAATGGACTAAATGAAGCATCGAAGCAAAAACACACAAGAATCGGACAGTGAACGAATTGAAAAAAGTTGAGTAGACAGAGGAGTCCAAACAACAGAAGAACTTGGAGAGAAGCAGAGAAGAAAAGATCAGACTGCCCTCACCCCCATAGTCGCACATGGAAGTGGGAGTTCAGTGGTTTGGGGTTGTTTTAGAGCAGGGAGATTTATTCTGGAACGTGAAAGCAACCAACATGGCAACCATTCCATACTACAACACCATGTGATTCCGTCTGGACTGCGGCTCATTGGAAGCGACTTCACCGCACAAGATGATAAGCCAGACCATAAGTGTTATTTAGAGAGCAGACAGACGTCTGGAGTGATGTCTATCATGGAACGTCCTGCTCAGTCACCACACCTAAATCCTATTGAACTGCTCTGGGATGAACTCGGATCACAAGAAAGAATGAACTCTCCAACTATTGAAGAACATCTTTGGTGAGGCACAGCAAAGTCTTTCAGCTGAATGTTCGGAAAAACGAAGTGTCCGGTTGCTGAGAGCGTGTGAAGATGTTCTTCATGCTGAGGGAGGATTTTTCACTGAGAAGAAAGTCTGTATATTTATATATTTGGTTGGTCAAAGTCAATCTATATACCATTGTGAGACCGAGTTTGTTCCATAGAAACGAGCAACATTCACGTGTCTCTGAAAAAAACACAAAAAGACTCGTAGTTTCCGCACTATTTATTTATTTATTTATTTATTGATTTATTTATTTGTGCATGTATGTATTATGTGCGTATGGATGTAATTGGTGTATTACCTGCCAGAGGTTGCCGTGGCTCGGGCGGAGTCCCGCCGTGGTGGACGAATACTTGGCGTTCCTCGGTAACCTCATCTCGGCTCAGACCGTGTACCTGCGGCCGTGTCTCAAATCGCTCGTCTCCAATTTCACACCCAGTGAGTTTCGCTTATTTATTCCCGTTCTCGCTGAATCGGCGCTTTTTATTCCGATCCAAAGTGTGTGAGCCAACGTGCTGACGTTTCACCATCTTTTACAGGAAGAATCAAAATCCGTGAAGGGAACGTGGACATATCGGATTCGGACGACGACGACGAGAGTGAGCGTGTTCTGCATCTCACACACACGCACACGCGCACACACACGCTACTTTTATTAATTAGAAAGTGACCAATAATTTGTGCCCGATATTTTGATCGTTTTCTCCTGTTTCTCGAGCACGTTCTCTCAGCACCGTGAATACGACGTATCATCTCTACAGTGACCGAGGCGTGTCCTCAGAGTCACATAGAGTGCAGATTGACGTGGCAGAGGTAGAGCTAGTGGTGGACGATCCAATACAGAGTAAATACAGGGCCAGTATCGCCGATACCGATCCTTTTTTTTTTACTTTTAAAAGTAAACGTGATCCTACAAGGCGAATGCGTCATCAGTATGCTAAACGAGAGCACGTTTTCACGCTCATCGAACGATTTCGTGATTTGTGAACTAGGAGAAATAGGAAGAGAATTAAGTCCAGCCTAAAGCCTAAATACAGGAGTCTCTTTCACAGTTAAACGCCAAAGGAATATTCAGTCATGTATTGCTGTAAAATAATTAATTTAGATAACAGGTGTCGAGGATATTTTAATACTGGAATATAGTTTATCAGTCTGATGATTAAAAATTAGCGTTATCTAATGCCGACGTTCCGATATGACAATAATATAAAATTTGGTATCGGTCCGATACCAAAACCAACATTGGTATCAATACTATCGATATTAGGATCGATCCGCCCACTCCTTGGTAGAGCTGCATCTTCCTGGAGACAGAACGGGAAAAGAAAGTCTGGTTTTATTATTATTTCTTTTCCTTTTCTTGTTCCACCACAAAGGCGTGTGTGAAAGGGGTCATGTGTTAGAAGTCAGAAGTCACTTAAGTCAGTTGATGATTTTCTGTCTGCCTGAAGCAAAGAAATAAAAGTGAACTATGTACCATATTGAATCGCAGAGCATCAGATTTTTTTTCTCCATTGAATCGCTTTGTGTTCGGTTGGATCGGATGAAATCGGATCGCATCGGTGGCCGCTTCATACGTAACCGGGGCTGCAGCTATCGAGTATTTTACTAATCGAGTATTCTTTCAATTAAGTCCATTGATTAAACGCGCGATCTGGAAATTAGAGCAGTTAATTTCCAGATTTATATTAAAATACAAATAAAAAAATAATCCTAAATATAAAAATCTATTTCAAATGACACTGTATGGTGTTTTCTTTATGCAGCGTCTTCTGTATTTACCTGTCCAGGGGTCTCGTTTATAAACGTGACGTATGCACAAAACGAACGCCACTTTCCACGCAAAGGTTGTGAGTCCTGCGTACCCTTTGAAACAACAGCAGGAATAACGCAATAGAAAGTTACATTTCTTACTTTTTTTTTCTCAATGGTTTTTCTTTTCAAAATGATTAGACTAAAAAAAAAAAAAAAAAAATCTAATTTTATAAAATAAGAATTTTCAGTCTTTTTTTTTTTTTTTAACTTAATAAAAATGTAATAAAATAAAGAATATGGTGTAAACATCCACTACATGGCCACTATAATGAGAACATACAATGAGTAATATTAGTAATAAGATATAATAATTACAGGAACATGGAGAAGGTCGCTGGATTTGATTGTTCACTGGATGTGGAAATAATCACAATAAAATAAAAACTTTAAAAAAACAAAGCATTTATTATAATATAATTATATTGAATCCTCATATTATATTGAATTTTTATTTGTATTTGTTTATTTATAAATTTTTTTATTTTTCTTTTATTCATTCAGCACCTATACTTTGTCACTTTTTTTTTCTCTTGTCGTTTTATGGTTTTGGTTTCAATTCTTTTTTTTTTTTTTTTTCTTGTCATATGAATCTTTCTTTCGTTTTGTTATAGAAAGTCATTCGCTTCATCTTCATTTCTTCCCCCTCGGAAGTGTCTGGGGCTGGGATTTGATCCAGACAGGGTCTCTGATGATGTGCTACAGGGGGTGGGTGCAGAGATGAACCTCAATTAGAAGGAAAGGGTCCCCATTATTTGAACTAGGAGACACAAACCTGAGAACTGAGGGTAAAAGACAAAAAGGTACAAAAAGAAATCCAAAATTCATTCATAAAAATCTACAAGCTGAAACTTCCGCCATGAGGCGACAAATAGGGACATCTAGTGGACAAAGGGAGTAAAGCAAGGAAACGTCCTGACAGAGAGCTTCGTTTTGTGTCTGAAAGGTGCTATATATAATAAAAAAAAAAATTTTTTCTTCTTCTTATTATTCTCAGGCTTAATGTACAAAATCCTGTACGAGAACAAATACCCAGTAAATCATTTTGAGAGATTTCTCATTTCTATATTGTACTGATTTAGGAAAAAAAAAAAAAGTAGACACGTACCCCATCTCTAATTTGGTCTTGTTTTTCGCCTTTATTCAGACCTTCCTAGGATATTCGATCACTGTCATCGAGCCTTGCAGATGATCGCAAGATACGTTCCATCGTAAGTTAAAAAAAAAAAAAAAATAATTTTATTATTATTATTATTATTATTATTATTATTATTACTATTATAAACACTATTATCATATTAAATTCCCCGTCTTATTTATATCAACACATATTTAGCAGGTAGTTCTAACATTAGTTATTATTTTCATTATTATTATTATACTTCTGCATTTTCATATTATATTCTTTTCATATTATTATTCTTTTTCATATGTTATAGCTGTTATTTATTTATTTATTATAGTTAGTATTTTTTATTAGTTTTTTTAATTTTTTTAAATCTTCTTTTGCTTTTCAACATTATTATTACTATCGTTCTTCATATTATTATTATTATTTTAGTTTTTCATTTCCCTTTTTTTTTTTCTTTCTTTCCTCTCTATAGCACCAGTCACTTCCTGATGCCGATCCTCATCGGCAATTTCCCGTTCGTACAGAAATCTTCCAGAACACTGGTACATCTTGTTTTTGTTTATTTTATTTTGTATTTATTTTGGACGGCTATCTCACAAGTGAGTGCACCCCTCACATTTCAGCAACCATTTTAGAATCTTCTCAAGAGACGATACTGTAGAAATGAAACTTGGACATGTACAAATTTCTGTCCTCTAAAAATAGCTCAACATACAGTCATTAATTTCTAAATATCTGGCAACAAAAGTGAGTACACCCTCAGTGATGACAGCTGTACGTCGTGTAAACATGCAACATGTTCCATTCATCATAGTCATGTTTTTATCAGCTTGTCAGGACCATACAAATTTGTGTATCTTCTGTTAGAGCAGATAAAATTTGGTGCTTTCTGTACAATTCTCTCATACTGACCACTGGATGTTCAACATGGACCTCATGGTAAAGAGTCTCTGAGGATTTGAGAATTAGATTCGTTGCTCTCCACAAAGATGCCGAGGCTGTAAGAAGATCAGTATCACCCTGAAACTGAGATACAGTACAGTGTTTAGGGTCACACGGAGGCTTTCTAACACGGGTTCCACTCAGAACAGACCTCACAAGGGTCCATGAAAGAAGTCGAGTCCTCGTGCTGTCCCAGAAGGAGCCTCTTCTAAAGCTGCTCACAAGAAAACCCACAAGCAGTTTGCTGAAGAACAACCTGTCCAAGAGCATGAATTACTGGAACCATGTCCTGTGGTCTGATGAGGATAAGATAAACCTGTTTGGCTCAGATGGTCTCCAGCATGTGTGGTGACGCCCTGGTGAGGAGAACCAAGAAAATTGTGTCTTGCCTACAGTGAAGCATGGTGGTGGCAGCATCATGGTCTGGGGCTGCATAAGTTCTCCCGGTACTGTGGAGCTGCGGTTCATTGAGGGAAACATGGATTCCAACATGTACTGTAACATTCCGAAGCAGAACATGACGCACTTCCTTCAGAAACTGGGCCGAACCGCAGATTTTCAACAGAATAACGACCCCAAACACACCACCATGATGACCACTGCCTTGCTGAGGAAGCTGAAGGTGAAGTGATGGTGATTGAGTAGCCAAGTATGTCTCCAGACCTGAACCCAATTGAGCACCTGTGGGACTCAAGCAGAGTGGAAGAGGATCCCAGCAACAACCTGCGCTAAAAATGGTTGCTGAAATGTATAAACACACCCCTTTTTACACACTTATTAAGTACCAGTGACGCACAATAACACGTACAGTGTTGATCTCGATAGACCTTGCGCTTCTAACGTTCCTGTGACTCTGTTGCAGCTCCTCCACATTCACGAGACGATTAAATATATGTATATAAAGTGTGTGTGTTGGTGTGTGTGTGTGTTTGCAGGAATGTTATGTTCACAACCTGCTGCGGATCACAGTCTACCTTCCATCTCTGAGACGGGACGTACTGGAGCTCATCATCGGCAAGATGCTCGCTCTGGATGTAGGCCTCAAATTTCCTTCAAAATTGGTGTTTCAGGATCAAATTTGAATGTTGAGGTGTTAAGGTGAGGTTTGTGTGTGGTAGGTGAGCGCCCCCCGCAGTGAGATCGAGGAGATGGAGAGTTTGAGAGAGCAGAACGCAGGGGCTCAGGAGGACTTTCTGTTCAACATGGTGAGCTTCTGAAAAAAAAAAATAATTTAAATAAATATATATAAAAAAATACAAAACACGATATACCCTCGGTCCAAAAGTATTTGGACACTCGACTTTTCCATCCATATGTGCTTCGGGGTGGAAGATCTTCCGCTATAGAGCTCCAACGCTATTGAACACCTTTGGGATAAATTTTTCCTCCTTACATCACCTCACAAACGCCCTTGTAGATGAATGAATCTCAGGCAAATCTCCAAAAGAACCTAGTGGAACATCTTACCAGAAGATTGGAGGTGGTTATAACAGCACATGTGGAATGAGATGTTCAGAAAGACCACTTTTTTGTTATAAACTTCGCTTTGAACACAAGTGCTAATGATTTTTGTTGTTGTTGTTTCTCGACGAGGATGAAGACGAGGTTCCTCCAGGTGACGGCGGTGCGGCGATGTTTCACTCCGTAGCCGAGAGACTGGATACGTTGATGTCGGTGCTGCTGACCTTTATCAAGGACATGAGCCATGTTAATGGTGAGTTTCACGCGCCGACGCTGATTATTCCTGCTCGTGTTTATTCCCAGGATACGATTGTTTTTACTGTCTACATCTCATGGATTTTAGATCTAAATGTCACAGTGTCTCTGGTCTTTCCTGTAGGAGAGTTGGATGTGGTGAGAGTCAAAACTCTGTACAGAGATCTGGTGTGCGTGTTCGATAAGCTGGTGCTGCCCACTCACGCTTCCTGTCACGTGCAGTTCTTCATGTTTTACTTGTGCAGCTTCCGCCTGGTGAGTGGTAGATGTTTAAATCACAACACACACACACATGCTCATGGATCTAATTCTTGTATACTTGAGATGCACACTATATATATGTTTCATGTGTTCAGGGTTTGTCTGAAGCCTTCCTGGATCACCTGTGGAAGGTCCTACAGAGCCCATCTCAGCCCGCTGTTCTTCGCCAGACCGCCGCCGCCTACATGGGAAGCTTCCTCGCCAGAGCCAAGTTCATTCCCATAGCGTACGTATCCATCTCTTGTTCCTCATAGTGCTTTAACTTCTATAAAGAAGCATATGATCTGTATGTGATGCCAGAACGTTACTCTTCACACGTCCTTATATTGGTTTGATAAAGACACTTTGACCTGCTCTGCCTTTTTGTTTATGGACTCAGACACGCCCACATAATCGTCCACGCCCACCTTTACCTGCTCTGCCTTTTTGTATATGAATGTAGACACGCCCACATAATCGTCCACGCCCACTTTGTGTGTTCACGCACAGGACTGTGAGGGCGTGTCTGGACCTGCTGGTTCCTTGGCTTCATCTCTACATCGACAGCCAAGACTCCGGTTCTAAAGCGTTCTGTGACATTTCCCTGCACGGGCCGTTTTACGCCTCCTGCCAGGCCGTGTTTTACACACTCATCTTCAGACACCGAGCCATTCTAGGGGGCAACATGAAGAAAGGTGTGTCATCTTCATGCTTTATCTTTGTTCATACACACCACGTGATCATATTCTAGATTAGTCGCTTGCAGTCAGCGCTGTTGAATTCTGGATTCTGATTGGCTCGAAGTTGTTAATGAGTTTTCAACTACTTGACAGTAGTGCAGCTGCATATTTCATGGTTGAAGTTGTTCTGTGTGTGTGTGTGTGTGTGTGTGTGTGTGTGTGTGTGTGTGTGTGT